>CANNZV010001999.1:31629-150244 GCA_947561585.1 Caprella mutica
GAAAAACAAACCAACATTGTGGTTACAGCTGACAAAATTTTGCATTAGACTAAGAAAACCACACGAAAATAGGATAGTTCTTGTTGAAGTTATGACGATTTAATTTCTACCAAGCTCCGTGCAGAGTGACAAATCTCGCCCAGCTATTTAGTGAGGACTTGTGCTCCCGCAACAGCAGCGAAGTTAGTGAGCAAACTTTTGAGGGTTAGGTTACTAGGATAGGGCTAATGAGTTAAAAAAATTGTGACCAACTTTTCTATTTTTTTAAATTGAGATATCAAAAGAGCCCCGGTCAATTGAAAAGGTTCGCCGCCCCTGTACTATATAGGACATATCCTATCAGAATCTAAGCAGATTACAGATACCAGTACATAACTATTTTTTTTTTTTTTTTTTTTTTTTCTCAAATACCCTTACAGAATGTCCGAGAGAGCAGCCGGGCAATTACTCTCCCGTTACAAAATATTAAGAATATTAATTTGAGAGCCCATAACCACATAATTGTGGTTCTAGGGCAACCTAAACATATAGAAAGATTAAAGGTAAATTATTTCACAGGAAATTTAGGAATCTATTTTACATTCAAATTCAATTAAAAAAAATGGATGGTATAATGAAAGAATAAAACTGAAACAAATGGAAAGGATTTCGTGGAATATCTAAACTGTTTGTTAAAGACTAGTTATTGTTTTCGTAGAGATCTATTAGATAATTCTTAAGAGTAAATTTGAAAACATTTAATGAATTTGCCATCTTCAATTGATCTGGTAATAAATTCCAGGATTTGATTGTACTATATATAAAACTCTGTTGTGACTTCTTTTTCTTGAAAAAAGGAAGGTTAAATTTGTCTTGAAATCTAGTGTTATGGTGATGCACATCTCTGTGCCTAACTAAGCATGAACTGAAATGGCTATCATAATTATTATGCACTAAGCTCTTATACATGTAGATACAAGATTTTAATTTACAAATATCGTCAAATTTTAGAATTTTACATGAGTGAAAATACAAATGTGTACCATCTCGATAATGAAGTCTATTTATAGCTCGTATAGCACTCTTTTGTATTGTATATAAAGCATTTAAATGATTTCTGGTCGTAGAGCCGAACAGTTCAATACCATATATGAAGTAGGGGTAAATTAATGAATAATATATTAATTTTAATATTCTATCAGGTAAACAAGATTTTACTTTATGCATTACTCCTATTGTCTTTGATAATTTATGTGAAATATAGTCAATATGATCCTTAAAAGTAAGGTTAGAGTCTAAATATACACCCAAAAATTTAATAGATGAACAAGATTGAAGGACGTTAGAGCCAATGCTAATTGGCGAAATAGTTACTTGTTTACGATGTGAAAATATTAGATATTTCGACTTATCAACATTTAAACAAATTTTATTAGCAAGGAGCCATTCATTAACTCGCTTCAATTCGTCATTGATAACAGTGTGAACATATGGTAACTGGTTCCGAGAAAAAGGATAACAAATAGTAGTATCATCGGCAAATAACAGAAACTTGAACCTATTACTGGAAACATGCAAATCATTTATAAATATCAAAAATAGTAATGGTCCTAGAACTGATCCCTGAGGTACACGTATATGTCATACGTGTTTGACTGATCTGCAATATCGACCGATTTCGCTGCGCGATTTCTTGATCAATCGTTAGCGCAGCCATCGATCGATTGCTGTGCGTTTGGGATCTTTCCCATTTGACGAACCCCACCAAATTTAATTCAAATTATTTTTTATAATGCATTTTAGTTCACATAATCCAAAAATTATAACAGTTTTCTGTAGAAACTAATACTTTTTTTGAGATATGAGGGTTTAAAGTTATTGAATGATTGAGTTTTCACTGATTTTTTTTTTCATTGAATCCCTGATAACATTGCACTATCGGGTCAACGTCGTTAAACGTTTGCAAAGTAAAGGCACGATCGGGAATTGGTATGCCAGCGCTATTACACATTGGGCCAAAATATGGTAAACGACATTGGGCCAACGGTTGCCAAACAGCACTTGTCCGATGAAATGAAACATTGGTTAACCCATGAATTAAATAGTTAGAAGGATACTCGCACTCGACAGAAATACCGACAAAGAAAAAGAAGGTGACGTCACTTGGAATACGATTTGAAGGTTCTTGTATTGTTTACTTTGAGTATGTAGCTCAATACTAGCTTTTCTGTAGCTTATTACTAGTTTTCAGAATACAACATTTAGCTTATACTTTATTCTATACAGTTCTTTTTTTATTCATTTTGTTAATTTGTATATATTATGAACAACAATATAAAGTTAGTGATCTATGATTTTCATTCATTCCTTAATTGAAGAAATCCGCCGACAAATATTAATTAGGTGTATATATTTCACCATATCGATTTTATCGTGATAAATAGTTCTTATACCTATATTTTTATATTAGAAATGATTCTATATAGTTCTTCAATTTCAATCATGGTTGGAGAATACACAATCGATCGTAGTCGACACAAATCCAATTATTATTGAATATCATCTGAGCTGAATTCAATAAATGATTTCAGTATTATGTATATATATAATTATATATTAACATTTACGATGCATTTAATTATCTATTTGACCAAGTAATCAAAAGTTATTTCATGAAGATCTATAACCAAATATTTCCGATGCGAGTATCTGTATACCAAGTGACGTCATGAGTCGCTCGCGTGACGTCACACTTTCGCGTCATTTTCAAGTGCGAGTATCCTTCTAACTATTTAATTCATGGGTTAACCAATCCATTGATTTTTTGACGTACCACGATACCAGTATATTTATTATATACTGATCTACTGGTCCTATTTAGCAGTTAACGCCAGCAAATCAGAGAGGTTAGGTGAAAACGAGCTCTCCCACCTTTAATCACACTAAAATAGCCAATTTTATATGATCAATTAAAAGGATAGTAAAGTCAAAATCAAACAGTCTCTAAATTGGTTTTAAATCGATTCAGAATATTTAATTATAAAATATTTGAATGCTCGTTTATTTTTAAAATGTTCATATAAAAAGTATATAATAAAATTAACGACACCTAGCGGAAGCATTTGCACTCATTAGAATGTACGTGAGTATGTTTGTTGTTTTCATATTAATTTATATATGCAGTAATCAACTTTTGTTTGCGTCAAAATGGTGAAAAGATTATGTGAATTCGTAGACAATAAGGTATAGTTTTAAATATATAGCCATCTCTGCTCTTGAGCTAGAATCTAGGTATAAACTGAACTCAGTTGGTTTGTTTATAAGATGGCGCCATTGATTGTGGCGCCATCTACCGTTAGCATTTGGTAAGAAATTAATTATATAAATTGATATATTTCCATCATTAGATTTCATTGAACATTGCATTGTCACAGTACTGTATACTTTATTCTTACTAAGCAATCGTTTTACATTAAAATTGTTAAAACAAAAAATGACTAAGTATATGCCTATATTTCAAATTGTAGCCGTTTCTTGTCATTTAGTATATATGGGTCTGTTATCCCTTCAATTATTAATGTAACACTTTATTTATTTCATTCAAAAATATGAACCTGACCTCTTGTTAATTCATACATTTTGTATGGAAAGATATTTTTCTGTGTGAAATAAATATTCACATTGAAAATCATACTTTTTATTCAATTTTATACTAAAATATGATTATTTGGATACAATAGGATAGGTAAAAAATAATAGAGATTATATAGTTAGTTAATATAGATTATTTAGTAGTATTTAATATAGTTTGCATTGGCAACTGCCCCTCCCCCCTCTGCTGAGTTTGATTTGTAAATTGTATTTGTAGTGTAGAACAGTTACCACATTGTTTGAGGTAACAGTTGTCTTCACGTGTTCTGTATAGCATAATCTAATTGATACACTTCTAATGTGAAAATAGCACTGTCCATAGATATGCATGACAACGACAACATCAAGTAATGCTGGCATTTATTGATTTGACAAAAGGTCCGATTTGCGCTGGCCAAACATCAGAAGAAGTCGGTTATACGTGGTTTTTCTGTTCTGGGACAGTGAACATCCGTGAGGTGGGCCAACGTCGGGCCTGTGCTGGCCCAATACATCGAGACCGGCAAGACAAGGTTGGCTCAGATCATTTCGTTCTGTATTTGGCCAACTTTGACCCAACATTGTAATGTTTACTGTGATCATTCGATTGCGCAGCTATCGATCGATGGCTGCGCTAACGATTGGTCAATAGAACGCGCAGCGAAATTTTCGATATTGACGACCAGTTAAACGCGCGTGACATATACTTATCTACTCAATATCTAATTTACATATATACTTAGTTTAGGACTATAATTTGTCTATTCTGAATGATTTAATGGAAAGATCGTTATAACCATGGTATTATAACTTAACAAGTAAGCCAGCAAGAAAACCAAAATAACCATATTCTGCTCATCATTGTTGTGTCGTCACAAGGATCTGATAGAGTTTGTTTACGTTTAGCGTGCTACTACTGTTCTGTATTTACTTGTTTACTTTAGCGCGTTGGCCTAGTACTTTCACATCCGATATTGAAAAAATAACTCCCTAAAATATATTGTTTGGATATTATCGCATTGAAAATAGATTTACTATAAAAGTTTACCGTAAGAAGACATTCCACGGCCGGACTGAGATTCAATTCTTTCATACCGAATCTTACAAGGTTTATTTGGTTACATACTTTTCTTATTCATAGAGCACATCGAATTATATATATATGTATATCGATGTGCAATTATCACACATGCATAAATTTTTATCTGATAAACTAATGAAGCAACGATTGTTTACTTTTGATAATTGGAATAAAGTAAAATGATAATAATAAAACAATGTAAAATCTTACAGTGCCGAAAACACATTACAGGCAGGAAAACGGAGATAATTTTTTGTAGTGATTATATTCCACATCAATCTAATCATTCAGATGAATTTATTAGAAGTAATTTGTTCAGAAATTAGTCTTTATAACAGAAGAAATTTTAACACTGAATTGGTATAGGTACAGTGTGTCCACCAAAAATGTATCCACTGCCTTGAATCTGAATGATTGATCATTCTATGATGATATGTATAATATATTAGTTCTATAGATACGTAGATTAATTAATGAATTATACCAGGGTACAAGAACATAACGGGTACAGTAACTATTAGACGACGCAAAAATATGACGTCACCAAAGTAACCCACTTCTTGTTTGTGACCGAGCAGCTCATAATTATTTATGAGCTATGTAAATATCGAGAAGTTTGAAGGTCCCCTCCAAGCAAATATTTTTATTCCTTTTTTAACGAGGCTAATGTTTCTTATCATTTTGCTGCAAACTGCATAGAATTTGGTAGCATATTTTTAATTTTATATGCTTTTAAAGATTTTTATAATCAAAACTATACAAAACCTATTTTACTTCCGACTTACTAATTTAACAAATTTTCAGCCTGAAGAAAAAGAATGTACACCATTTGTTTTAATTGTCAACTAGGAATTAGGTTTAATAAATTCATTTAATATTCGTGTAAAGGTATAAAATTGAATGAACTTATAATAGAAACGTTTATATACTTTAGGAAACAATTAATATCTAAAATAATTTAAATAAAGGCCGAAAACGCATGGTTTGTTTATAAAATTCCAATTTGTAATCAAAACAAAGAGTGTACAATCTTCTTCTTGAGCATCAGATTAGTGATTTGCTCAATTGTTGATCACAGAGTATTAAAAAACTTTAAAAACAAATTATAAAATAAATATTGAACAGAATTTTATGCTGTTTGCAGAATAATGATCGTAGACTTTAGTTCTATAATATTATGTTATAAACTCATTTTTTTCCGGAGCCTGGAGAGGACCTTTAAAGTCATTTTATAAGGGTTTCATGTAAAAAGAAAAGAGAAAATGGCGATTGAACCTCAAAGTTGAATATATAGATATAATTCAGGTGTGTTTTTATCGTTCATTTCTTTTACCTAAAATAGGGTCTTGAACATATGCTACCTAGGAGACTAAACTAGTACTTGTTAGCTGCTAAATTGCAGTTCCTGTGAATAACAATTAAAGAATAAAATAATGGATATACAATTTAACCAATGCCTAGTTAGTAATTGATACGAAAAAAAAATTTAGAAGTGACTAAGTTTAAGTAGGTTGTCCCATGTTTCAAAGTGTGGTCAGAGTCGCCATTTCCAGTCACCCGGTGGTCACATCAAACTAGATTCGATGAGCTGATTACCATACCCGTTATGTTCCTGTATCCTGAATTATACATAGTACTTACGTATATTCAATAGCAGTGGATGAATTTTTTTGTAGACACACTGTATATTAGGGCGGGCCAAAAAATAAGGGTTTCGGGCAAACTTCAGAATCTTCATATGGAATAGTTGTAATAATTTGATACGTTATTATCGAACATTGCATGCCAATTTCCAGGCCATTTCTGGATACTAAATTACCTGAAATAAAGTGGGACGATTGGACAATATCCAGGAGCGATTAGTAAGTTATTGGGTGCGATCGGGTTAAAGGTCAAAGGTCAAGGTAATTTAGTGGAGAATCGGGAGCATTAGGACAGTTTTTCTTAAAAACTCAATAATTCGTAAACAAATTAGAATTTTACTATTTAAAGATTTCTGTGGGTAGATAAAGCATTTTACTTTAATTTTTATTGAGACTGCTTTGCAGTTTAAACCTTCATTCGAAAGTTATAAGACAAAATGCAAGAGGGATTCAAGTGTGATTCAAGAGGGAGACATATTGGACAGGCTGTGAGGATGATTCGGACACCATAACCATTGGAAATTTGGGTTATTAAGTGATAGGATTGAACACGGATCAATGAATTTAAATGAAATAAACCATGACTTGTTATTCACAGTAATAAAATTTAATTGTATTTGAAATTTTATCATAATTGTAATGATTGAACATTTTCTCCAACAAAATATAGATAACTCATGAGTAATTATCTTTATATTTAATAGCTATACAGGGTGGGGCGTAAGTTTGGAAGCAAATGAAAGTGCATATTATAATCCAACGAAAAATATATTTAATAATTTACAGTTATGTATTATTACATAAGGGTTTTAAGAATTCAAAAATCATAAATTTATTCAAAATGTCCCCCCTTGTTTTTAATAACAGCCTCAAATCTCCTCCGAACTCCTCCTACTGCGGCACGCAACTGTTCTTGTTAAATTTCCTTTTAAGATCTCTGGAGCGAACGCTTTAAATCATCCACACTGCGATGAAATTTACCACAGGCCTTTGATTCAAGAATGGGCCATACCGAAAAGTCCATAGGATTAACATCTGGGGAGCAGGGAGGCCACATTTCTTTGGACCAAAACCGTGGAAGATGGTCATGGCACCAGTTTTGAGTGACATTTGCAGTATGTGAAGTCACGCCGTCTTGCTGAAATGTCCATAGAGTGTCATTACCGAAGTGATCCTTAGCTGACTCCAACATTGGCGTCAAAATATTCTCAATATAACATTTAGCATTGATTTTGGCGCCTTGTTCCACAAAAATTAAAGGAGATCTCCAAGTTTCAGAAACGGCGGCCCAGACCATTACTGAAGCAGGTTTCATGGTTCTGTGGACAGTTTTTTGGTTGTATGGGATGTCTTTTGCACTTTTACCAATTATTCTGTCATTCCTCCGGTTGTGAGCCATTTCCACTGTGAAAATTTTTTCGTCAGACCAAACAATTTCACCAGCCGTACCAGACTTCAATTCTCTCAGAAGTGCTTTGCTTCTCTCCAATCTCTTTTTCTTTACAGCTTCTGACAGAGTCTGTCTCTTTTGGAGGGTGAAAGAGGACATCTTTAGGTCTTCTTTGACAACTCTTCTCATTGTTCTGGGACTCACATTAGCTGTTTTGGCTAACAATCGTATTGACCTTTTCGGGTTCCTCCTGATCTTCTCTCGGGCATATTTTATCAGTTGTTTGGTGCGTTGTGAGCGTGGTCTACCACTTCTTGGACGATCAGTCAAGTCTTCTCTCTCATTAAAACGCTTCACACACTTCCAAACAGTCAATCTCGCTATTGAGAGAGTCTTTGAAATGACGGAATTTGACTTCCCGGCACGGTGTAGAGCAATAATGGCTTCTCTTTTGTCTGACATTTTTGAATTGACTAAATTTTTGTAGAAAATAACACTGCCACGTCATAATGTAGTGTCTCTACTATAGTTCAAACCCTATCACCTACTTAGGAACTTATTTTTAAGAATTATATTAATGTTTGAAAAATTGCTTCCAAACTTACGCCCCACCCTGTATATTCTATATCAATGAAGATTGAATTAATAAATTTAATGGAAACTAATCCTGAAACTTATTTTAGTAATATTTCTTTTGAATTTAATTTCTGTAGGAATTTAACCTCTGCTTTGGAACAAAAGGCCATATCGCTGACATCAAAAAGAAATTAAGATTAAAATATGACCTTCCGGAAATTTGCGAGGGTAAAAAATTAAAAATAGATACATATTTATTCTTTGGAATTCATTATTTTATAAATAGCAATAGCGCAATACAATTTAAATGAATCCACGAAACCTCAATTTCTAGATTTAGAAAAATAATTATGAAAATAGAAAATTATTTTCATCATATTTTTCATTCAAAAACGTCTAATTTACAATTTAAAAACAGCTTATTTTTGCCTAATGCGTTGCATTTCTAAATAGTAACCATTATGAGTAGTTAAAATGAATGTTTAAGTAGATATTTATTTAAGTATTATTCACTTTTTTTGCGTACATTTCACGTCGATTAATAGATTTCATGGTCGGTAAACGATAGTTGGTCGAAATATTGAACTTATAAATGAACCTTGGTCGATAAATCGATATACTTAAAAAAATACATGATCTCAAAAAATGATGTTCAGTTCAAAAAACATTATAGCTAGAAATTTCCTGTTTGCAAATAAACAAAGTACAAATCAATGGCAACACTCGAGTACATCTATCATTGTGATGAGAGTACTTGTTTTTAAATAAATTGGAAATTAGGAGAAAGTGTGTTAATTAGTCGGTGATGCAATTTTACCTAGTCCACACACGATCCTATTGAATCACGAAAAATTATGTACTATCAGAGAAAAGTGTATCCGTCAGATGATTTGGACGCGTATGAATAAACTAGTTCCAGCTGTAATGCGGTTTATGGTACGCTCCTCCCTAATTCATAATTTACCCCCGCAAATAAGCAAGCTCTGTTCATGTTGACAAGCGGCGGAATATTTTGTCTCTAACTGTAATGATGGAAGGTGATTAAATAATGTACTCCTCTAGTTAAAAATTGTCTTGGCAAGAATGAGTCATTTAGATATTAACTTAGCAGAATAGTTTTGAATTTTTTTGATAAATATTTTTCAATCTTTTTACCTTAGTACTCTATTTTTTCAAAGTTTATTAAATATTTACGTTGATTATCGAAAGTTTTTAATTTAAATTTTTCTTGTGTTTATATAAACTATCTATTTTTAGCTATGGTCTCAATTTTTAAATGAAATATTTCTAACACTGTGAAATATAATTGAATGCTACTTTTTTGTATCTTCATCCTTGAAATTACGTTATGTAGTTAAATTTATAATATAAGTCTCATTAATTGAATAATTTAGAGGTGACGATATTGCACAATTTTAGTCCCTTTGATAAGGGTACTTTAAATATTTTATTGAGGTGAAGATGACCTCTATAAAATGTTTAGAGTTCTTATCAATGAACTGAAACTTTTCGTTTATCTTCACCTCTATAAAATATTTAGTTTTAATTAGAGAGACTGAAATTTTGCGTTACCTCTATAAAACATTTAGTTTTTTTTATAGAGGTAAATCGGTGATTCACAGGTGAAGTTATACTAGGTGAAATCATAAAAGCAGAAATCATTAATTTTTTGCAAGACTTCGTCACAGCTTTTAGCAAAACGCGATAGCTATTTTCACCTCTATAAAATATTTAGAGTACTTATCAAAGAGACTAAAATTTTTGTTATTTTCACCTCGTGACCGGGGGGGCTCGTGACCGGGGGGGCTCGTGACCGGGGGGGCTTATGACCTAGGGGGGCTTATGACCTAGGGGGGCTTATGACCTAGGGGGG
This sequence comes from Caprella mutica, assembly GCA_947561585.1. Taxonomy (NCBI): domain Eukaryota; kingdom Metazoa; phylum Arthropoda; class Malacostraca; order Amphipoda; family Caprellidae; genus Caprella; species Caprella mutica. Next base: position 41,802 of record CANNZV010001999.1, read on the forward strand.
CTTATGACCTAGGGGGGCTTATGACCTAGGGGGGCTTATGACCTAGGGGGGCTTATGACCTAGGGGGGCTCGTGACCGGGGGGCTCTTGACCGGGGGGGAGGGGGCTCTTGACCGTACCCCGCAGTTAGTTAGTGTGCCTCAATTTACCAGCTTTACCCTATAACTTTACCTGTATGTCACCGATTTACTTGCCTTTAGATTTGAATGGAAGAGCATACACATTTCTTCGTATTTACTAGGCATATTTTTCATTTTTTATTTCTTTTTTAAAAGTTGAACAAGATTATATATAATGTTGGTTCTTGGAATAATTTCAAGTTTCCAATGTGGTCAGATATTCCAGAAGCAACATCTGTAATATAATGAAGTTTGAAATTTTATTAAAATTAAGCCGCTAGGGGCTCTATCCTGGCACTGTTTGTGGTCAATGGAACAATTCTGCAGTCATGTGGCATTCCTTGGGCTCCAAACTGTTGGAATTTGGATTATGGATTTTTTTCTATTTTATCATGTTTATCTTATTTTTAACGCTACTTGCAGTTTTAGAGGATAACGCTAGGGTTATGCACTTTAACTATGAGGTCTTGTATTTTTATGTTAGGTAGACTCGTAGCCGTAGGTAGGCTTCATTTACTATCACCTCTTCATTTTCCTCTTCCATCCGTTAATGCAGCCACCAATGATTGTGTCTTTTTTCGACACATTCCTTGGTAAGTAAATGTATTCACGGAATAGCTTTTCTGCATTCATGAGCATTGTCACCGACGGTGGTAAGTGACTTTGTTCATGGAGCCACTTTCCTCTCTGACTGCTTCTTCCAGTCCCTTGTATTTAATTTCCTTTCGACGTCAGCGATATGGCCTTTGGTTCCGAAGCAGACGTTAAACCCCTACTAAAATAATAATACTCTCAAATTATTGCGGATATAAGACATACAATATAAAACATCTATCAATTTTCATATAAATATAATCTTGATAACCTATAGGTCCCAGGCTAACTTAAAAAAAATAGTATTTTGCAGGTTTATCATCTATAAATATGAATTCTAAAGGTCAAACAAACACCATAAGAGAAAAAACTAATATTGCCAGAAGAGGCCAAATAATAGGGCTCTTTGAGGCAGGTAAAAGCCGAAAAGAAATTGCAGAAGAGCTGGGTTCTGAAAGATCTACTGTAGGCCTGTGGATCAAACGGTTTGTGCAATATTATTCAAAATATTATTTATTTATTTCCATACTTTTCAGTTTTGAGCTCTATAGTACCAAAATTGTCTTTTAAGCTCACTTTCATTCATTTAATCCTATTTGTATTTTTTAAATAAATTTTCTGTTGAGCTGACACCTTCCAAATTTATAAAATATAGTTAAGTTACACCATTTTCTTCAGTAGTTATTAATTATTCTCTTCTTTCTATCGTTCACGGTTCAACCTCTCGCAAACGTTCATCAGCATAATGCACAACATAACAATATCTGTGCAAGTTGTTACTCTCTTTCTTTAATTAGTTCTATGCTAATATTGGAAACACCTGTTCACTTGATATAGTTAAATATATATGTGATTTACTTTCCTTTTATTTTTCTTCATCAATCGAGCTTTTACTTCTTTTTATATTTTGACCTCGAAGGTGGATCTTTTTCAACATACCAAATTTGCTTCGCATTCACGTTGTTCAGAATTTACAACCCCTCTTGTCTTCTATTTTGGTAGTTTTGAAACTCTTTTGACTAGAATTTTTAGGCATCAGATCGCACGATACTGACAAACTTTGGGTGTGAAGCAAATATTTACTTCAACTTTTTTTTTATCAAATCTTTGGATGCATTCATTTCGTGTGGAACAGTAATCTCATGTTAAATACAATCATTTATTTGTAATTATCAAATTATTTTAATATAGCATGAAATTAAAAATTAATTCTAATTTATCAGTTCTCTTGAGTTTAATAGTTGCTTGTAACGTTCTTTAAAAATAAATATCGAAAGAGTATTTAAATTATTCCGTTTGTAATAATTTTCAGATTCACCAGAGCTCGTCTGCAGTGTCCTTCTCGCCAGTGTCCTCCTTCTCGCCAGTGTCCTCCTTCTCGCCAGTGTCCTCCTTCTCGCCAGTGTCCTCCTTCTCGCCAGTGTCCTCCTTCTCGCCAGTGTCCTCCTTCTCGCCAGTGTCCTCCTTCTCGCCAGTGTCCTCCTTCTCGCCAGTGTCCTCCTTCTCGCCAGTGTCCTCCTTCTCGCCAGTGTCCTCCTTCTCGCCAGTGTCCTCCTTCTCGCCAGTGTCCTCCTTCTCGCCAGTGTCCTTCTCGCCAGTGTCCTTCTCGCCAGTGTCCTTCTCGCCAGTGTCCTTCTCGCCAGTGTCCTTCTCGCCAGTGTCCTTCTCGCCAGTGTCCTTCTCGCTAGTGCAGTACTAATCAGTGTAGTTCTCATCACTATCAGTGTAGTTCTCATCACTATCAGTGTAGTTCTCATCACTATCAGTGTAGTTCTCATCACTATCAGTGTAGTTCTCATCACTATCAGTGTAGTTCTCATCACTATCAGTGTAGTTCTCATCACTATCAGTGTAGTTCTCATCACTATCAGTGTAGTTCTCATCACTATCAGTGTAGTTCTCATCACTATCAGTGTAGTTCTCATCACTCCCGGGAAGTCTAGTCTCATTCCCCGACATGCTTATTCCGCAATCATTCATAAATAGACTTAGCATCCTAACAATCTTTACGATTCCAGACACATCTATCATTTTAATCGCTATTAAATTTAGGATTCATATTTCTTAACTCATACGTCTGTGATATCCATTTATTCATGCTTATTACTTCTTAATTTTCAACGACATTTCTCCGTGAGAAAGTGCACAAAATACCGAACTAATTTGTATAGTTTTATTCATTGCTATGCGTTTGAAAATTTTTAATCGTTGGTAAATATAGAATTAATTGTATATTGTAGGTTCATGTTATTTATACAACCCTATAAGCTTTTAAAAATTGTTCTAAGATTGATACTTCAAGTAAACTAGTACTAATTGGAAATCCCTTATTTTAGTAAGAATTGTATCGGGTAGTTTTTACTTTAGAAATAACCTGCAAGTGTATTTTTTTCGTGTAGTAGTTTTTAAATTTACTTAATTAAATTTTTTAACTTTTGTTAAAAACTATTTTTATAAATATAAATTGATTATCTGATTTCTGTTTATCCTTCATTTGTCTTATTTTGAAAGTACAATATTAATATATATTTGATAGAGATAGAACTTCAAGTTTAAAGCCTTAGTTGACAGTTGTCATGAATCCCAGTTTCACTCCGATGTCACAAATTAAGCACCAAAACTGCAGTAGGTGGCTACAGTTAGTTCTCTTCTTGGAGAAACTTTCTTTTGGTTCATCTCATAGAACTTTGTAACTTATTAAATTGTCAACGTTGGCGATGTGGCATTTATTGAGAAGAAAAATAATGATAATTTCAGTTATTTTTAGTTCACGATACCACTGCTTGTTAATTGGTAGTGCATGCATTTAATATATAAAATTTAAACTGTAAAGAATCCTTTCACTAGATGATATAAAATCAATCAAATTACTGCATTTAAAATCTAAACTAAATAGATTAAGCTACAACTTAGTCAAAACTCGTAACTTTCTTTTATTCATTAGCCTAAAAGAATTTTTAAATTAAAGAACTTTATTAAAAGATAGAAAGTATCGGTATAGCCGTATAGGTAATTACTTATTTGTAAGTTGCTGAAAATAGAGAAAAACGCTTGTCAGCAACTTACTGATTGTTGTCATTAAATTGAGACGTAGGGTAAATTATTATCATTTTAAAAACACAAATTTCAATAACTTCCACATTTTGGCCAATATATTGAATGAATTAAAAACGATTATACACACAAAGGACTTCGAAAAAGAAGAAAAACTTGTCTTATCGACGAAATTAGTCATCAGTCATCACTGTTAATTTATTGAAATTCTGAATGCAGAAAATATCCGGATTATAACCGAGACAGGTTATAGCCCGTCCAGCAAATCATTTAAATGTGAAAAAAATGCGAAGCTATTAAAAATCATATCTTTAGACGATTAAATGCTCTTGTGTGAATGATTATAATATAAAATATTCGTGGAATAAGATTTGACAAAACTTAAAGTAAAACTATAGACATTTAGCACAAAGTTGAAAACGTGTATTATAGTTTTAATAATATAGCCTATAGGCGAACAAATAATTTAAAGGTGTAAAAGAAGCGAAGTTATTTAAAATCTTATCTGAAGAGGATTAGTCTAATGTTCTTGTGTGAATGGTTGTTATATATAATATATTTGGAATTAATGACATTTAACAAAGCTAAAGCTAGAAATCTACTTTTACCTCAAATTGGAATAGTTATTACTGTAGGGCTGGGACAATATGCTCTAAAAATAGATCCCGAAAATATCATAGACGAAACTAAATGAACTGGTATCGAATACTATATACTGCTGGTGTAGAACCATTCAATACTCTTTAATTCTCTCAGTCTATAAAATTTTTGAGATCTATAGTTTTTAGAGCATATTGTCCCAGCCCTGAAACTTATTAGTTTCAATATTAGAACGAAAATTGGTCGAAAGTTAATTGCATAAAAACATACAAGAGTAAATCGTATAAAATATATACCAAGTTTAATTGAATAGAAAATTTCAAAATTATAATTATTCATTTCAAATTATAAAAATTACATGTATTCATTACAAAATGAACATTACATGGATGATACAATTGAAACTATATGTTTATACTTTAATTCAAATAATATACTAAAATAATATCTAATCACTTGTCAAAAATCAGTATTAATCACCCCCCCCCCACGTCCCTCCTCTAGATACATATATTGTCCCCCATCTCACCCAATTGCCCCAGCATTTTACCCCAACAATAGGCTCCTCCTTAATGGGGGATTTTTGAGCGCGGAGGAATACTCTTTAAAATGCCATATGCAAAGAATAAGAAAGGTCAAAAATACTAAAATAGCATACTTCAGCTGACGGATACACTTTTCTCTGATAGTACATCAATATTGATGAAAGCGGTTAATTACACCTCGTAGGCGACACGCCAGCTCTACTCATTGAATCTTTCAAATCAATGACGGTTAATACGTCGCACACATTCAGAATTGCAATAAGCGGTGAATCCAACAATTATGAACATGTTTAAACGAGATGTCCAAACCATCCATCTGTCTGAATGCTCCCGGTTCTCCCCTATTATTCAATAACCATTCAATTAAAGGTCATCTCCAGGCTCCGGGAAAAAAATGAGTTTATTACATAATATTATAGAACTAAGGTCTACGATCATTATCCCGCAAACCGCATACAATTCGGTTCAGTATATATTTTATTATTTGCTTTTAAAGTTTTTTAGTACTCTGTGAGCAACAATCAAGCGAATCTCCAACCTGTCGCTGAGAAAGAAGATTGTACACCCTTTGTTTTGATTTCAAATTTAGATTTTTAAACAAACAGTGCATTTTTGGCCTACTTTTAATATATTAATTGTTTCTAAAAGTATATAAACGTTTCTATAATAAGTTTATTCAAATTTAAACCTTAAAACGAATAATAAATAAATTTAATAAACCAAATACCTAGTTGGCAATCAAAACAAATGGTGTACATTCTTCTTCTTCAGACTGAAAATTAGAAAGTCGGAAGTAGAGTAGGTTTTGTAGAATTTGGATTATAAAAATCTTTAAAAGTATATAAAATTAAAAATATGCCATCAAATTTTATGGGTGTGTCCGTCATCTCGTTTTTTTTTTAATTTGGCTACGATTTTTCCTTGAAAAACAGTATTAACCTTTCAAAAAACTTTTTTCCATACCTAATAGATAAATCAAATAAAAGTATATTCTATAACTAGGCATCACTAGATAGGTATAGAAGACAAAAATGTTCGTAAATCTTGAGACATTTTTTGAAAAAATAATCATAATAAAATAGAATAATTTGGCAGGTATCACAGGCTACATCCTATTGTTCAAATCATCGTAAAGTTTTTAGGCTAACCGCCTACGTTAAAGCTCTGAGTACAATCTTTGTACAAAGACAATCAAGGAGCAATAATTGAACTGGCACTAGCCACTAAAACACACTAGGAAATACCAATCATATAATTTCAATGCAAATTATAGTTCACATTACCGTATCTTGACTGTAACTACTTAAAATCTCCATTTACAAGCATTTTATTCCTTCTTCCGCAGAATAGATTCATATATTACCGTGAGAGTTTCCGTTCTAATTACCTGAGTAGATGCTAACTATTTGTTTCATGTTATTCTGATCATTTCAGAGTAGCTATATTTCCATTTGCCTAACTGCATAATAATAATTCATCAAACACCGACTTACCTATTTAGTTACATGGCTATGAAACTTTGTCCTAGATTCAGATTAGGATCTATTTTGAGAAACCACACACGTTTTGTATCTTCTGAATCTCCAAAGGTAAGTTATATACGTATATCAAGACCAAGTTAGGTAACTAGTACCATATTAGTAGGTACCTACTACCTTAGTCCATATGTAATTTGACTTTTGACTTCGTATATTAATAGGGTCACGCAGATAAATTTCGGCCCACTCACTAACTGCGGCCTCTAACAAGCCAGTCGCCAGTCTGTTTTTGGTGCACAAAATTCCACTGACATTTTGAAAAAGCTGAAAAAATCCACCATAAATTTCCAGTAATTTGGCTGATCCACCAACATTTTACCCATTTTTCCACCGAAAATTAATGGTAACATAGGAATAAATGGCTAAAAGTAAAAATCCACCGACTTTGCTAGAATATTATTTTCAAAGGAAAAAAATTCCACCGACATGTCAGTGGAATTTACCACGAAATACAGACTGGAGTAACAAGAAGTAACAATTGAAACATCATAGCTTCAAAACCAGTCTGTATTTCATGGTAAATTCCACCGACATGTCGGTGGAATTATTCTCCTTTGAAAATAATATTCCAGCAAAGTCGGTGGATTTATGGCTATTTATCCCTATGTTACCATTAAATGTTGGTGGATCATCATCAACCAAATTATTGGAAATTTATGGTGGATTTTTTCAGCTTTTTGAAAAAGTCAGTGGAATTTTGTGCACCAAATACAGACTGGCTTCAAAACACATGTCAAATCTTAAATTAATATGTTATAGCATGCACTGTGCTTCTTTTGATAGCTATGCATAATGCAACATTTTAAGGTAATTTAGATTCAGAATACTTTAGAGACTCTCAGACTCTTGTGAGGGCCGCAAATTCAAATTGCAATTAAAAATTGAAGGGCCGCAATTTACCTGCGTGCCCCATCAGCCAGATTGCATTAGTTGTTGTCTAAGAGCCGCCCAAGTAATAAAGCATGTCCAAACTCGCCATTTTAATGGCGAGTTTGTGACAGTTATTTTGAGCCCTTCAAATGCAAATGGCGAGTTTAATCTATTTTTCTCCTATGCTACAATGTTATTTTGGAGAGAATTTATGAAAATTTGATCATTTTGGAGAGAATTTGTTGAATTTTGGAGAGAGCTGGAGAGACAAATGGAGAGTTTATGAGACATTCTATTTTACTTGGAGAGCCGCCATTTCACCAACAGGTTATTTGAAGAGCCGTGGGGATATCATATCTGAGCCGTGGGATAAAAAATACGAGCCGTGGGATAAAAAATACGAGCCGTGGGATAAAAAATACCCAGGTAATAAAGCATGTCCAAACTCGCCATTTTAATGACGAGTTTGTGACAGTTATTTTGAGCCCTTCAATTACAAATGGCGAGTTTTATCTATTTTTCTCCTATGCTACAATGTTATTTTGGAGAGAATTTATGAAAATTTGATCATTTTGGAGAGAATTTGTTGAATTTTGGAGAGACAAATGGTGAGTTTATGAGACATACTATTTTACTTGGAAAAATACGAGCCGTGGGATAAAAAATACGAGCCGTGGGATAAAAAATGAGAGCCGTGGGATAAAAAATGAGAGCCGTGGGATAAAAAATGAGAGCCGTGGGATAAAAAATGTGAGCCGTGGGATAAAAAATGCGAGCCGTGGGATATAAAATGTGAGCTGTGGGATAATAACTACAAGCAATCCAGACTGGAAAACATAAATTCTAACAGAGTTACTCCTAACTTCATGAATTCCCATCATTGATGTTTATCATCACAACAAGCCCAATTTTGAAGCTTAAATGAGTAGGTAAAATGACTTATTTTATTTTAGTTTTCACTGCGGAGTTGAAATTTTTAAAATAATTTACTGATTTCTGCATTTTTTAGGGTTAAAATGAGTAATTTTTGTTCATTCTAAATTCCTAACAGAGTTACTAGTCAATCTGAAATGAGTTATTATTCCACTCTGGCAAGCAATGGGATATAAAGCGAGCCGTGGTGGAAGGAGCAATTACTACCTATATTTAGTTACTTATTAACAGACCGGGAATATTTGATCAAGTGAAAATTCACATTTGATGAGCCGCAAAGTTTTGAAACTCTATATAAATGTCTTTTAGAAGACCGCGAGTTTCGCAAAAAATTCACAAAGAATGCAATCTGGCCTATCAGTAATCTCTAATCAGGATAAATCAGCCTGTCTGTATTTCGGTATTTGGTGCACAAAATCCCTCTGACTTTTTCAAAAAGCTGAAAAAATCCACCATAAATATCCAGTAATTTCCAGTCTGCAGAATATGGGAGATTATTGGGATATTCTCTCCAAACAATTTTGAATTAATTCCTATATTATCATTAATTTAGCTACGAACACTTCTGAATTATTAATCTCTATATTTCCATTAATTGGAAATATAGATATATAAGTCTGTATTTCATGGTAAATTCCACCAACATGTCGGTGGAATTCTTCCCCCTTAAATATAATATTCTAGCAAAGTCGGTGGATTTTTAGCTATTTATTACTCTGTTACCATTAATTTTTGGTGGAAAAATGGGTAAAATGTTGGTGGATAAGCCAAATTAGAAATTAATGGAAATTTATGGTGGATTTTTTCAGCTTTTTAGGAATATATAGGAACATAGGAATAAATGGCTAAAAGTAAAAATCCACCGACTTTGCTAGAATATTATTTTCAAAGGAAAAAAATTCCACCGACATGTCAGTGGAATTTACCACGAAATACAGACTGGAGTAACAAGAAGTAACAATTGAAACATCATAGCTTCAAAACCAGTCTGTATTTCATGGTAAATTCCACCAACATGTCGGTGGAATTCTTCCCCCTTAAATATAATATTCTAGCAAAGTCGGTGGATTTTTAGCTATTTATTACTCTGTTACCATTAATTTTTGGTGGAAAAATGGGTAAAATGTTGGTGGATAAGCCAAATTAGAAATTAATGGAAATTTATGGTGGATTTTTTCAGCTTTTTCAAAAAGTCAGTGGAATTTTGTGCAGTGTGCACTAAATACAGACTGGTTTGCTACGAACAGAATAAGAGATCTCTACGAACACTTTAACAATTTCTGCAGACTGGAGTGATTTGACTGATCCACCAACCTTTCCCCAAAATATCCACTGAAAATTATTGATAACATAGGATTAAATAGCTAAAAATCCACCGACTTTGCCAGAATACCAGTCTGCAAAAGAAGCGTGAAGTTGTGAAGTTTATCCGGCAACTATTGAGGCCATGAAATTAATATCCTGAATTATCTGGTGACAATTTTCTAATTAGTTCCTATGTTTACATATAATTATGGGAGAGTATTTTGAGATTTTTGGCCATTTTGGAAAGAATTTTGAAATGGAGAAAAATAGCCCCAAAAATTAGATATCTGGAGACTGATCTGATTGTCCATGCTTTGCAGACTGGCCAGAATATTATTTTTGAGGAAATATTCCACTGCCATGTCGGTGGAATTTACCAGTTACCACGAAATACAGACTGGCTAATCAGTTGACTAATTGGTACTAAGTAATACTTGACAAGTTGACAAATGAGTGAAATGACTGCTGGAGTGGAGTTCAGACAATCAGACTGACTGCACAGTCTGCACTGCAGAAGTCAAAGCTCAGAGTAGGGCCAGACTGCAGGAACTTGTAAACTATTCTCCAAGAAATCCTCTATTTTGGCTTTTGTTCTCAGTACAATACATGTAAATATAGGAGGAAATTAAGAATTGTTCGCACAAAAAATGTAAAAAATGTCCCATATTCTGCAGACTGGGAGAAGGGTAGCTGTTATTTAGTTTCAAAATGTTAAAGTGACTTTCTTGAGAGTTGAGAGGGCTGCAATTAAAAATTAAAGGGCCGCAAGTTACCTGCATGACCTTAGTTAAAAGAAATAATGTAGAATTTTTGTAGAGTTATCTTTAGGATAATCTCACATAGTTGATTTTGAATCTATAAAAGAAGAGTTACTAGTCAATCAGAGGACTTATTTTTCCACCCTGGCTTTGAAAATAATATTCTGGCAAAGTGGGTGGATTTTTAGCTTATTTTGTCCTATGTTACCATTAATTTTCGGTGGATAAATTGGGAAAATGCGGGTGGATCAGCCAAATTACTGGAAATTTATGGTGGAGTTTTTCAGATTTTTGTAAAAGACAGTGGGATTTTGTGCATCATATACAGACTGGCCCTTGGCCCTTTCGTGCCGTTTACAGTGACGTCATTTCGACCAGAGCCAATCAGAGGCTTCGCATCACAAATTCTGTTAAAGTTCATTATTTTGAATGCGTAGTACTAGCGAAATGGTGTCAGTTGGTGTTTGTTGCAAAAAGATTCAGTTTATTATTGTTTGGCTATAGATAATAGTGTAAATAATTTGGTAGGAAGATATGGCTCCTTATATTAAAGAATATTCCTTTTTTTATAGCCAATCTACCAGCAAAGAGAATGAGCTGAGGTTCAAACTGTTATCGATAGAGCGTTTATATTGACGTTAGAGATCAGTGGACGTGATTGGTTGAATTTTAACGACTGTGTACACGTTCGATCTGAGCTTCTTTTTATTCAATGTTCTGTGCTCCAGACTGCGTCACTGCAGAATAAGGAATTTTTTTACAAGACTCTCAGTCTCTCTGCAAGTCTGCGACAAATCTGAGCCACACTTTAGAAATTATATATCTCTGCAGGAGATCTTGAATTAATTTTCATGTAACCATTAATTTAGCTACAGCCTGCAGGAGCTCAGATTGTGAATTAATTCCTAAGTAAACATTAATTTAGATGCGGGAGATTCTGAATCTTCTTCTGAGTCTGAGACTGAGAGCAGCTGCAGATTCATGATTTTAAAATTCCTATTTTTGTTATATTAGGGTAATTTGAATGCAAAGCAGCTGCAGGTAAATTACTCTCTATTGCACTTAGGCACTCACTGTAGTTAACTGTAGGCACCAGCCTAGCCTACCAGGCACTGAGGCAGCGGTCCCGAGTCTTAATTAAACTCGCCATTTGTCTCTCCAGCCCTCTCCAAAAATCCTAGTCTGATAAGAAGGTCTCCATAAATGGTAGACCCAGGATTTTTTTACAGAAATTTGGATTTGGGCGCAGCATATAACATAACAACATAGGAATTTAATAGGATTTGGGCGCAGGATTAATCCTCAAATCCTTTTGTACTTTTCAGATTGACAAAATCACCAAATTTCTCTCCAAAATGATCAAAGTAATCATGAATTCCCTCCAAAATAACATTGCAGCATAGGAGAAAAATAGATATTTCTCTCCATTTGCAATTAAATGGCTGCGGCCTCTAACCACTTCCACATATTATAACACTAATGTAATTTAATAGCTTCAAAACACACATTTAATAAAAAAAACTATATGTTTCTTTTGTATTTTAATATGCAACATTTCAAAATAAATTAAGTTCAGAAGGCTTTAGAGACCCCAATCAATTGATTCAATTCTATTCTGAAGAAACTTAATACAATCTCCACCATGTATAAGAGTACCAGTCTGAAAAGTACAGCAGGATTTGAGGATTAATCCTGCGCCATAGTCCTATTTATAATTTAATTCCTATGTTTCCGTGTTATTTGACGCGACCAAATATCAATATCTACAAAAAATCCTGGGTCTTGTAAAACTGTAAGAGTGTCAGTTAAAGCCAATTAATTGGCTTACATTTCAAAAGGTCAAATTTCAGATATGTCTAATTGGCTCAAAATTTTTTTAATTAATTCCTATGTTCCCAATCCAATGTCAATTTTGGCTTGAAATCTTCAAAAATGATCCAAAATTGGCTTTGCTCAGAATATTTGTGAAATTTTTGGCTCAAATTGCTTACAATTTGCCAGCTTCTAGAACATAGAATTATCTCAATAATATGTATAATAATTTTTTTCATATTCTACAATTTTTTTTTCAAACACTTCACCTTCCTTTTTGTAGTTTAATTATTGGCAACATTCGTAATTCATTGTAATTGAATGTATTTTAGTAAGCAGAAACTAAGCCCAGTAAATTCATATTTCCAAATACATGTTAATTACAAAGAGAAAACAGTGTTTTCTATATTTCTTTTATTATGCAAGCATTTAATTATACAAACTGGCTTCAAAATTAAAATCTCCATTTTTTTTACTTCTTAGTAGTCTTACAAATATTTAACTTGGTTTTGCAATTCAAAACTTAGATTATTTATATATCTAATATATTTATAATTGATATACAGTAGTTAATATAATACATCTGCATAATATGAAGTCTGAGTCAAATTGAATTATTTCAATCCAAATTTAGACAAAATTGGTTTTGCTGAAGGGAGTGGAACACTACATAGCTAATCCATTTAAAGCTGGATCATATTATAAAGCTAAAACATTCAGAGTAATTTATCTTTAATAATATCTAGTTGACATTGATTATCATTCTTAAATTATTAGTACCTAGTTTTTGTGTTCATAAAATTAATACAGGTCATTTTATTTATATATGTAGCTATAATTTCTTTAATAATATTTATTTTCAGACTGCCCATTTGGTTGGAGTTTATTCTACAGATGATCAGCAGTTCCAACTGACTAGTGCTGCAGAGCAAATTGATTCAACATCTTCAGGAAACTTGAAGAAACTCCTTCAATGGTGAGTCATTTCTGTATGATATTAACACAGTGACTAGAGGTGATTTCATTTCTTTTTATTGCTTTCCAGTTACCATGATATTTTGTGCATAAAAACATTATAATTTATGCCATGGCTGATATAGCTGTTCAATGTTTGATAAATCATTTGATGTTAAATTCACACAACAGTTTCCACACCAGGTTCAGTATGCTACTTATTTGTCTATCTGCTCCCTCTTCTCTAAATATCTTTTTCTTTGTATTGTCTCAGTTTATTGTGATTGTACTTTCATCATACTAATTTAGTGTGCCCTAATATTATCATCCTATTCTTTAATTCACTTTTTAAATATTTTCCCCTTCTTTCTTTCTCACAGTAGGTAACCTTTACTTTACTCTTCTTATTAAGTAAGTTCTATCAAAACACTAATGAATCAACTCTAGATTTAAAAACATTATTGATCCTTTTTGAAACTTTTTATGTATAGTAATTTCTTTAAATCTGTGTCTTTAATTAAACATGAATAACTGCATTCAGTAATTGTGTGTACATTATGTGAATTCCTAGTGGTGATATCTGGAAAGTCATGAAATAGTTTCTGAGCTTGTCTATTTTGCTACTAGCTAAATGTTTGACAGCTATTGTACTCATTCAAATTAATTTATTCCAGGTATCACCAATAGGACCAAAGTGAAATCGGACAATCTTCACTACCAACTTACTCAAGTTATATTTGGATATCATCTAGATACTACTAGTGCAGTTATTTTATTTAGCTAATTTGTTGAGAAATCTTTGTTGCTGAAAAGATTTAAATAACTACCTAGTAACAGAATTATTTGAAAAATAATTGGATATTGTTACCTACCTCACTGTCTTCACAATGGAACACTTCAACCAATTTCCATCTATTCCAATGAATTCAGACAGTAACAGAGGTGTGAAAAGATCACACACCGCTGTTCAAAATGGTATACCCAATTCTGATGTTGATCTTCTTTCTGATTACCTGTGTCCTATCTGTATGGATCTATTCAAGGAAGCCCATTTGATAAGCTGTGGTCATACGTTCTGCCGTGAGTGTCTGGAAAAGAGTGTTGAGGTGGCTAAAAGATGTCCTAAATGCAATTATGAGGACTTCAACATTGGTGACATGTTTCCAAATCATTTGGTTGATAAACAGGTGCAGAAGTACAAACAAGAACTGAAAGCCAAGAGTATGGCTGGATCTAAAAACAGTCAAACTGTCATGGACAGTCTGAAAAGCATCATGAGCAAAGAATACTCATCTATGGATGTTTATGCTATTACAGATATGATTTCTATTCTTGAAGAGAAGAAAAATGAGATGGTATCTGAAACTGAAGAAACAAAGTACAAACTGCTGGAAACATTCCTGCTTGAAATTCAAATGAGAACGAATATGAGAGTCCAATCTTACACGCGGCAACTTAGTATGATAACTGACGATCTGGTAGCTGTTCAAAGCCATCTGGAAGACCTAAAGGTTATTAGTCAAAAAGTGCCATCTGAAAGAGACAGATTTGTTCCTAAGGATGGTTCCAGCATGTCTGTGGATGATGTTGATGATGACAATTCTCAAAATTTAGATGAATCTTTCACTGTTGATGGTTTTAATGTACCTTCTAGCAATGACAATTGTTCCAAGGAAATGACATCATTCGATCACAAGAAGAGGAAGATAAGAACAAACTTCAGTGAACTCTCTAGCAATTACTTTCATAATCGCCGTGAACCCTACTTCGAGAGATTGGCACGTGATCCTCCTGGAGCTCCTGAACTTGACAAAAACCTTGATGAATTCTGTGATTCTATTAAGAAGTTCACTCAATTTTCCAAGGTAAAACAATTGGCTACTATAGATTATGCAGGGGATAGGTTTCCTGTTGTATCTACAGCTAGCAATATTGCTTCTAGTGTTGAATTTGACAAAGATGGAGACTTCTTTGCTGTTGCTGGTCTCACCAAAAAGATTCGTATTTTTGACTTTGGTAACGTGATTAAAGATGTAGTTGATATCCACTACCCGTGCAGTGAAATGGTCAGTGACTCCAAAGTTAGTTGCATCAGTTGGAGCCCTTACATGAAGAGCAAAATGGCTAGCAGTGACTATGATGGTGATATCACAATTTGGGATGCTTTCACAACCCAGAAAATTCATGTTTTCAAGGAGCATCAAAAGAGGTGCTGGAGTGTTGACTTTAACAAGATGGACACAAAGCTTCTTGCCTCTGGTAGTGACGATTCCTGTGTCAGACTTTGGCATTTGGACAGCGAGAGATCTCTCACGCACTTGCCCCTCTCAGCAAATGTTTGCTGTGTCCAGTTTAATCCGGAGAGTAGATATCATTTGGCATTTGGTTCTGCTGATCACTGTGTGCATTACTATGACTTACGGAATATGAAAGAGCCGCTGAAACTCTTCAAGGGCCACAAGAAAGCAGTCTCGTATGTCAAGTTCATTTCCAGGAATGAAATAGTTTCAGCATCCACCGATTCGCAACTGAAAGTGTGGGACGTCAATGAGAGTTCTTGCGTGTCCAGTCTCAGAGGCCACGTCAACGAGAAGCACTTTGTAGGTCTGGCGACTCATGACGACTATGTTGCCTGTGGCTCTGAAAACAACGCTCTTTATGTGTACTACAAGGACTTTCCCAAGAAGATGATGTCTTTCAAGTTTGACCAGAAGAGACTCCCACTTGACACTCAGGACAACAAAGAAGACGACACGGCTGATTTTGTGTCTGCTGTCACATGGAAGAAGAATTCTAATATATTGGTCACTGGTAATAGTCTTGGGGTTATCAAGATTGTTCAATTAGTTTAATATCATCAGTGATACAATTTGTTGGTTGTCAGCGACACTATTCCTAGTGATCTATATTAAATATATTGCCTAGTGATCACAAACACTATCTCTGACATTTAAAACTAGGTCACTAGGTCATCTCAAAGCCTATCATCAGTGATTTAGATTCCATGTATTTAAGATAATGATGATATTTTAGATATTAGCTACATTCATAAATTGTCAAAGATTCATTAAAATATTTGTTTACTATGGAAGGAAATTAATCTGATGATTGATGAATATTTTAAGTCTAGAGAATTCTCATGAATTTTAGATAATTTGTTCTTTTGCATTATATTTTGTGTCTATAAATAAATTATGCTGTTAAATTTTTTCCCTTCACCTTTTAATTGAATTGGAGGTATTTCCCTGGTTTATTATAAAAAGGTTCTATTTATTCCTGTATAATAGAGTAGTGACATTGACTCGTTTAGTTTGTATCTAGCTATACATTTTCATAATATACATTGAACTTCAATTATTCATTCAAATTAATTGGGTAGCTAATTTTTATGATAGAAAACTACATCAATTTAAAACAGAATTTTCATATATTCTAATTGAAAACTATGTTAAAAGGTAAGAAATAAATTATGTATTAGTACTACCTATTTATTCTTTTTAGTGGTTTTAAGAGTTTTTTTTAAGTGTTTACATGTTCTTCTAGTAAGTGTACAGCTATAGTAAATGTGTGAATAAAACTTGTTATTCTTTCTCTGATCTAAATCTTAATATAATATGAAATTAATTCAACAGAAATCATTGAGCATCTAAAAATTAAATTATATAAGTTTTGTAACACTTACTTTTTCAGCAAACGGGTTTCCTAATTAGTCAAGTGACTAAATATAAGCACTAAAAGTTATATATATATATTTGGGGAATATAATTAGTATTTATTGGAAATTTTGGATCACAGTTTCATTATCTACATAAACTATTGCTCCCAGGGGCTATAACTTGAAACTTTTTTGGTGAATGGAAAAGAACGAGTCCCTTGGGTACTGGAACTATTGTAAATTGGAATAACTTTTTGTACCATTTTTAACGCTACATGCAGTTGTAGAGGATAGCAAAAGAGTTATGCTCTTAAACTATGTGTCTTAGATTTGTGTGTTAGGTAGGATCGTAGGCTTCAATTACTAACACCTCTTCATTTTCCTCTTCTATCCGTGAGTGCAGTCACCATTGCTTGTGTCCCTTTTCGTCACATTCCTTGGTAAGGAGTAGCTTTTCTACATCCATGAGTTTTTAGTGTTTTGTTTCATTGGAGTTACTATTTTAAATATCTGCTTCTTCCAAGTTCCTTGTACTCGTTTTCTTTTGACATCAGCACAATTGATTTCCTTTATTAATTCAGTGCTTACAAAGTAACAGCGCCACCTACCGGTAAGTCAAAAGAGTACTTAGAATTGGTGTCATTTCATTCGTGTGTGAAATTGAAGAAAATAATCCTGAAAGTATCTTCTAAAGGTCCTCTCGACTCTATTTTTTATTACTATATTCAAATTCAATAGAACTGATAACTGCAAAGTATTTCAAATTTGGTTCTACATTTCTATCATAATTAAAGAAATTATTTTGATTTTGTTCCTACCCTCAGAATTTCAAACGAAGAAAAAAAAGACTAAAATATCTCTGAAAAATTCAAAACCATAATAAAGCTTTTAGACGTTTTAGATGGCTATCTATTCTATACCATTACTCTAAAAACACATTTTGTACCTTTATATACCTAGTTACTATTAAATTTACGATTATACGAGATTAAGTTTGTCCAGCTTTCTTGTTCTTCTATTTAATCTAACAGAAATGTTGGACAGTGACGGTTGAGTGTTACTGTTTCTTAAATAAGTAATTACGAAGCGAATATTTGATCAATTTATTTTCTGTTAACTGTAATATGTTATATAAACCAAGGTTTATATATAGTATATTAGCCTTGCTATAACCTTTAACAATTTAAAGCATTTCTAAAGAAATTTTAATTTAGCATGGAGGGTAACTTTAAAGAGTTAATTATCTTTCATTCTATTGTTTACAACCATGAATAGGATAACAATTTCTCCCATTGATGCTCATAATAATTGGTTTATAGTTAAGTAGAATAATATAATATGACTATTTCGTGCGCTCTCCCTTAGTGGCGGTCACTTGAAGTCAGGCAGTCACAGACTGCTGTATGGAGTAAGTCCTTCTCACCCAATAGTCTGTGCAGTCTCCCTTGATAGAGAGACTGACGAGGGACTGTGTACCTCTGAAAACAGGGATGTCAAAAGGGAGAACGTCAGGACTGCTGTAGCTGGTGAGTGTCACGTCGCAGTTAGTAAAGTGACGTCGCAGTTAGTAAAGTGACGTCACAGTTAGTAAAGTGACGTCACAGTTAGTAAAGTGACGTCACAGTTAATAAAATGACGTCACAGTTAGTAAAGTCAGGGCACAGATAGTAAAGTGACGTCACAGTTAGTAAAGTGACGTCACAGTTAGTAAAGTGACGTCACAGTTGGTAAAGTGACGTCACAGTTGGTAAAGTGATGTCACAGTTGGTAAAGTGACGTCACAGTTGGTAAAGTGACGTCACAGTTGGTAAAGTGACGTCACAGTTGGTAAAGTGACGTCACAGTTGGTAAAGTGACGTCACAGTTGGTAAAGTGACGTCACAGTTTGTAAAGCCACGGCACAGTTTGTAAAGCCACGGCACAGTTAGTAAAGTGACGTCACAGTTTGTAAAGCCACGGCACAGTTAGTAAGGTGACCGTAATCAGGTCACAGCTATCTAATGTAACGTTTTTAACCCTTAAAGGACTGACTATGGAGTTTAAGCTCGACAAACCGAATTCATTCAATATAATAACACTATTCCCATCAGTCATTGGTGGGTAAATAAAATTTTGCACTGTACATTTGTATGATAAAAGCTATGAACTGAATAAAAAATCTTACAATTCGAGCCGCTGGTTTCCTAAATATCAAATGTGTAGCGAATCCTCTTAAATTTTGTCAGTCCAATTAGGGTTGAGTGATGTGATGGTTATGAAAATGAAAGGTACTGCTTTTAAAAATGACAGCATATTCATTTTAAAATGACGTTATAGTTATGTGAAGTAACATTATAGCTACCTAATGTAACATTAATAAAGTGACGTCATCTATATTTAAAGTGACTTTTAGCGACTCACTGTTACCTAAAGTAACGTAGCTAGTGGCTAACTAATAATTACGTTTTC
Organism: Caprella mutica; assembly: GCA_947561585.1. Lineage (NCBI taxonomy): Eukaryota > Metazoa > Arthropoda > Malacostraca > Amphipoda > Caprellidae > Caprella > Caprella mutica. Next base: position 60,986 of record CANNZV010001999.1, read on the forward strand.
AATATCACAATCCGAGGCCTGCATTTGCTTATATATTCAAAATCTGTTAATTACTATTGACTAAATACTTGAAACTTTATATTTATTTTTTTGTTTTCATACCCTAAGCTAACGTACCTATATGTTCCTTTCTCAGGTGGTTTCAAAGCCCTATCGTCCCTCCCCATCTCCCAAGTAACTATTGACCCTTGTAGTGATGGCGAGGCGGCGGCAGAAGGCGCTCTACTCGCCTCTTATGTTTATCAGGTGATGAGCATGTTTTTGATTAACATTATATCTGATTAAAAAAACTACTAAACATAGCTTCAGTAGTTAAAACTGCCTTTTTAATAATTTTGATAAAAATAAATACATTTGAGATTATACCTATAAGCTAGGTACTAGTCTACCGTATGAGTTCATTTGATATGTTCTAAAGTAGCTAGTTAGTTTCTTCCAGATTTACTAATTCTATTGTGAATGAACTTCTGAAGAGATGATGACAATATTAATGAAAATTAAACAAAAAGTTATTATTTTGTGTTTGCAGGCACTAAAGTCGAAGAAAAAAGAGATCCCGCTAGTAGAGTGTTCAGATGCCTCTAACAGTGAGTTCAAGAGAGGCGTCACTCTGGGCGCTGGTCAAAACCTGGCCCGTTTCCTAATGGACTCCCCTGCAAACGTAATGACCCCCACACAGTTTGCTCAGGAGGCCGTGACTTCATTGGAACACCTCGGGGTAGAGGTCCAGGTCAGGAGCTACGAATGGGCCAAGAGTCGGAACATGAATGCCTTCCTATCTGTATCAAGAGGCAGTTCGGAACCTCCAGTATTCCTGGAGATGAATTACAAGGGTGCGCACCATTCTGAGCAACACATTGCCCTAGTGGGTAAAGGAGTCACTTTCGACACTGGTGGTATCTCCATTAAACCGTCTGCAAATATGGACAAAATGCGTGCAGATATGGGAGGCGCTGCGTGCGTGGTTGGCGCGTTGCAGAGTATTGCCGCACTGCGCATGCCTATCAACGTGCGGGCGTACATTCCTCTGTGCGAGAACATGCCTAGTGGCAGTGCGACTAAGCCTGGCGATGTGGTAGTGGCTAGTAATGGAAAGAGTATTCAGGTTGACAACACTGACGCGGAGGGAAGACTCATTCTCGCTGATGCTCTCGTACACGCCAGCAAAGGGAAACCGAAAGCTATGGTGGATATGGCAACACTCACAGGTTTGGACACTAAGAAACAGTAGCTATTTAAATTATTAAGTTCCGCCAATAAGTAGACAAGTTATTCAATTGGAAAATGAACTTAAATTTCATCTATCATTTGATGAAACTAATGACAATTTATTTAATGATTAAACACTTATTTGAACAAACAATATAAGATTAATTGCATTATCGGTTTTCCTATTAAATGCCAAAAATTACTCAGATATTTTTTATCTGATCGTATAGAAGCGTTATCATTTACATTCATAAGAATAGTTCGACTGTAACGTATGAAAACATTTCAAGTTAGGCATTACTTTCATTCATCTAATTCTTCCCTCTGACCTGACAGGTGCAATGGCAGTGGCTTTAGGTACAGGAGCTACAGGTGTCTTCACCAGCAGTAACTCCCTCTACAGTGTCCTGGAAAGGGCTGGCCAGATCACTGGGGACAGGGTGTGGAGAATGCCTCTCTGGGATACTTACACCAAACAAATATCAGGTTTGTTGGTACATATATATATATAGGATTAGTCCACATCTTTAGTCATGTAAGAAAAAAAGGATATAATAATTATTAGCTATATCCTTTTTTTCTTATATGACCGAAGATGTGGAACTGACCGATAATTCGTAGCTTACCCATGTTGAATATTTATATATGAATTTTTGACAGCTAATTTTAGGATAATTTTTACGTTTCTTTTGAGCTGTTTATTTTGGTGTCAGGTGCCCCTTTAGCAGATTTGAACAATCAAGGTAAAGGCAAACCGAAGGGTGGTGCCAGTGTTGCCGCTGCTTTTCTAAAGGTATTCCCGCTATAAAACATCGAGAAAGTGCAGCACAGTAAATACAGAATGTAAACCTCTGACTACTATCAGTTTTCTGGAAGATTTGACTTTATCACACTCTTGCGATTCGCTCTCACTAATGAGGCCACAGTAGGGTAAAACTAACCTGTCTCTCCACGGTTAGAGTTGGTCACTGGTCTAAAAATAAATTGAATAGTGTTCTTCCACCAAATACAACCCAAATTATAGTGCGCCCATGTGATTTAATATAGTAACGTCTCTACAGATACGGCGCTGGCTGACGTTAACAATGTAGGTTCTAGAAGTAGAGATGGCGGTTCTTGTACAGCTGCAGCTTTTCTGAAGGTGAGACAAGAACAGAAGTAGGTTGTGTCTTTCCAATTCCTTCAGGTCTAAATTATTAAACCGCAGCATTTAACTCAAGTTCAGAGATTTCAATATTTGTATTACTGTTCTGCATTCTTTTTGGAAATACTGTTATAATGAATATAATATATATTTAGCACTAGAACTACCAAACAGATGATTTGGCTGGTTTTCACATTTTCAAAGTGTCTTGTTGTATTAAAAAAGAATAATTAAGTAGCTATCTACCAATAATAATTTATGAGATGCAAATGTTTGAAAAGTTATAACCAGTCAATTGACTGCTGATAGTTCTAGCGTCACCCTCTCACTCATCCTCCTCCCTCCCAGGAGTTCGTCACTTGTCCCCACTGGGTGCATATGGACATTGCTGGGGTGATGGAGGCATCTGATGATGTGCCTTACATTGGTAAGTGTAATGGTTACATGGAACTAAAGTAACTGTGACTCGTAAATGACATCAGCTGTTGTAATTAATTAGCGTGACGTCATGGTTCAAATATTTAGAGATCCATCATATTTTCAACCCAATATTATTGATATGTTTTTTTTTAATTAAAGTTTATTAGTATTTATTATTTTTCGTCATTTGAAGTAGTTACTAACTGTAAATATAGAGCTATGGTACATTTCTACCGTTAGGTTAATTATTTGATAGATTTTTGCAGGTTTATCAATTATTTTGTTTACTGATCGAAAGTATTTATAAAACTTAATTTAAAATTTTGTTCAAAGTGACTTAATATTATTTGAATTTTTATAGTGGTAAATAATTTCTAGGAAATTTGAAAAACATTTTACCACAATTTATTATATTTTTATCGGTCATTACTTACTCTGAATGAATCTTACGTAACTAATGAAGCAATTACGAATTAATTTAAAAGTTATTAACTGTTAGAAATTTAATTTAGGAATTAATTTAAATTAAATATTTAAAATCAATTTACCACAAGAATTAACTAGCAATTTTATTATCGAAAGCACCCAGGGGCTCTATCCTGAAGCTATCGGTGGTGAATGGCATCCCTTGCGGCCACAAACTGTTGTAATTTGGAATATGAATTGTCTTTTTTCATTTAACTATGTTTATATTTTTTTAACACTACTTTCAATTGTAGAGGATAGCGATAGGGTTATGCTCTTCAACTATGAGGTCTTTATATTTATTTGATAGGTAGACTCGTAGGCTTCATTTACTATCACCTCTTCATTTTCCTCTTCCATTTGTGAGTACAGCCACCGGTGCTTGTGTTCATTTTCGACTTCATTCACCAAGTACTTTTTCTGCATACATGAGCATTGTCATTTGTCACTGTTGGTGGTAGGTGACTTTGTTTGTCGACCCACTTTCTTTTCTGACTGCTTCTCACAGTCCCTTGTGATTATTTTCGTTTTGAAATCAGCAATACAATCAACGATATGGTCAAAGCTGACGTAAATCCCCAATTAAATCATTATCGGAATATAATTTTTTTTTTGAATAATTATAAAGAATTATTTTCTTTTCAGGCAAAGGAATGTCAGGCAGACCAACTCGTACCATCGCACAATTCGCCCATCTTCTGGCAACTGGAGAAATGAAACTGTAACTAGATATAACTGAGAACAATGTAACTGGTTATAAATAACTTGGAGCATTGCTGTAACTTGTTATAACTGAGTGGACTGCTACACTTTTATCGATGAAAGTCATTCAATTGTAAGATCACTGCAATGGTTAATGTGGTTCATTTTATAACATGGTGCGAGTTTAGTGCTACTCTGTTAAGTCAGAGAAAATTTGTACAGAAAATCAAAATAAATGTACAGATGAACTTTTACTCAGGGCATACTTCTTGCATTGAATAAAGAGAACTTGTTTATTACTGTGTTTCATTTGTATTATCACTCCTCAGGGGCTCTTTTTGCAAGAGAAGGGGATTTGTCCACCCTAGGACCCGAACTGTTGTAATTTGGTTAAGATTTTTCATAACCTTATGTTTAATTGGTGATCGGAAAGATGCCCCCGGAAGAAAAAACCTACAATAAATATTTATTGTTTTGATATGAAGCCGTAATTTAGTTTGTTGTATCTGCTAATTTGTTGTACTGCACACTTCATGATTGTACAGTTGAACTCCTCTAAAGTGAACTTAAACAAGTGCACAATAGAGAGTTAACTTCACTATAGGTATAGAGTATTTAAGAAATTCATAGAAAACTGGCCCTTTTTTTGCAGTCTACAAAAATTATTTAAAAAAGTAAAATTATAATAGAAAGTGTTTGGTTCACCATACAAGACTTCATTATAGAGTTGTTCTGGTGATGATGAACTATAATGAACTAAAAATAGTGTACTACAATAGTGCTTCTCTATAATGTATTCCTGTACAGGTAATGTAGAGTCTTTAGTAAAGAAGTATCTTCTATAGCAGTGGTTCTTTGTATTTTCTCGCACACCCCTTGCTTTTCTCAGGCACCCCCTGAGCATTTAAATAGATCTAAAAGCTACAATTATAATATATTTAGTAACTATGATGTGATAAAATGGCAAATACACTAAATTGCATGATATTAGCAGCAAGAACCGAACTTATAAGTAACATATAAAACAACCAGGTACCACCTATAAACAATTGAGTCCCCAAAGGGTTGCTGGGCACCGCATTTTAACCTTTAGAACACTGACTGTGGAGTTTAAGCTCGACGAACCAAATTCATTCAATATAATAACACTATTTCCATCAATCTTGGGTAAATACAATTTTGCCCAGTACATTTGTATGATAAAAGCTATTAACTGACAAAAAATCATATAATTCGAGCCGCTGGTTTCCTAAATATCATTGTGTAGAGAATCCTCTCAAATTTTGTCAGTTCAATTAGGGGTAAGGACCACTGTTCTATAGTGAACAAATTTGTTTTAGTCTGCCACGAATGACCATTAAATTTCTAAAACTAATAACCATTTTATGACATAGCAAGGGAAATTTGTTCACTATAGACTAGAGGCTACTTCTTTACTAAATACTCTACGTTCACTATACAGGATTTCATTAGGGAGGAGTTAAATGCATAAAAACTGAGACATTTTATAACAGACTGAACAAAATAAGTTCAATATACACAGGCTAGTTCATTACTCAGGACTCCATTTACAGGATGGATCACCATGATAAGGACCTCATTGTAGAGGAGCTTCAATGTATAATGATTAGGGTTGTGACAATATGCTCTTAAAATCATAGATCCCGAAAATATTATAGACGGAGAGAAGTTAACACTATTGAATTGAATCTTCTAAACCAGCGGTATATAGAATTCGATACCATTTTATTTCGTTTCGACTATGATATTCTAGGGATCTATGATTTTAAGAGCATATTGTCACAACCCTGATATGACCTGACAGGGGCGTTAGGACGTAGCACATCCCCCCTATGTACTTAGTATATCTGTAGCAAATTGTATTATTTAAGTATCACCATAATTGTGAACTTTTATTCCTCTGTGCTTTTTTCCGAGTGGACTTTTTTCCGGTGGGCATCTTTCCGTGAACCGTTTTAATTTACTAATTTAGCAACTTTCAAAATGTTATATATTTGGCAATTCATTCTGGTGTCTGGTTAAGTGTTACAGACATTAAAGTGCATGATTTTATTTAAATAACATCTACATTGTGACAACTGAAAATACTATCAAGAATTCATGAATTAATTGTAAATTGTATAGTTACAAATTAGAATTTTGTTTGGTCGGTTGAGAGCCATTTTAATCGGGTATGTTTAAAATTTATTTAATCTTTTTCATATATTATATACCTAGGTAGTTTTTATTGGTTGGTTTCCATATATATATATATTTAGTCAATTTCAAATAGGACCTAATGTATAGTGTAAAATATATTAATGCTGACCAAAGCATAACCTTCTGCAATTTGTGAAGTAATAAAATGGAGTGTGAAGGTAATTCAAAATGCCATATTTGAATATTCTTTACTTATTGAATAGAATATTTTATATTATATAGAATATTAGTAGGGAGGCTGGGTATGAGACTGACGTAATGAGAGGTGGGAGGGGCTTATAATTTAATACAGACCAATCCGCTTCCCCTCACAAGGATGACTAGACTTAATATGAGAGTAAAATGGATGCCGGGATAAAGCCAATTGGTCTCTAGGTACAATATACAAATATTCATTTGACATTCAAACTAGGATAACAAAATGGTGACGATATATACAGCGGAAAAGTATCACTCTTTACTTATTGTACGCAACTGTTTAGACTGACTTTGGTGTCGTATAAACATACGAACAAATTTAACCACTGCCGTCAGTCTATATTTTGATGGCGCATTTTCTAAAGTTTCAAGAAATCTTTCTAATATATTCATTTCGGAAATAGCAATGTCAATCATTGGCAACCGTCAACACCACATGTACAATCCAATCATTTAGAATTACGTTTCACTAATTTATAAACATTAATTGAAAACCAATCATTATATACCTAATGGAATCTAAAGAAATTTTGATGATAATTTGAAAGCGATATTCGTTACCAGAGAAAAATACATACGTTATAACTTTGATTTGCATTACGATTTCAATTTAATGATCGTTCTCATTGGCACTATACTTTTTTAGATATTAATTTGTGAGTTGAAAATGAAAGGAGTTATTAAATTTCTAGATAATGAGAGTCTATCTGATCATTTGAATTGAAGCTTAAAGTATTATCTAGGTTGATATTTGCTATTTCTATCCAAGTAATCGAGTGCTTTTTGTTTCTCATGGGATGCACAGTACCAAGTGTTCTGCTTTCGGAATGATACTTTCTGTTTAACTTCTCAAAAATGACTATTTTGAGCAGGAGGTTAACTACCAAAGGTTCACTTCTGAACAAACATTTTCTAATATTGAACACGTTTACTTCCAATATTCACTCCCATGACAGAAAATATAACTAATCTCTTCGAAAAACAGAAGCTCTTTGGCTGAAAGTTACCAAATTTATCTCGACTAAGAAACTGTCGCAAGGAGTGGATATCGAAATGAATTACCATTATGGTGGGTTCCGTGTCCAATTGATTCAAAACACATTATCCATAATACTAATGAATAAACATAAAACTTTATCATCAAAATATTACAAAGTATGTTATTAAATATTCAAAATTCAATTGTATATATAATAAATATATGACATGATATCAATGAGAAGTGCATGTAACCAGTCAGCGTTCATATCAGTAGAAAAGACAGATTGCATACACTTCCAATGAAAAATTTGTTACTACGTCGCAACGGGGTATGTTGCTGCCCTTCACATGACATCGTGATGGTGTCCATCCAAATGGATGTTCTGCTCCCCACAAAGATCCCCCGTGAACGGGATACAGTTAAGGTACTCGCAGACCTTGCACTCGTAAATGGGTGTCACGTAGAAGAGGATAATTAGGGCGGCGAGCATCACGAGAACCGCGACCAGACACACCCAAATAAGAAGGAGCTTCCGCCTGCGGTCATAGGGCCCGAATGATACAAAAGGTAACAGAGCGTACGATAACAGGAAGCCGAATATGAAGCCGAATATATGGGCATAGTTGTCTACCCACGGCAGCAGACCTATCAAAAAGAGTGTCCCTGTCAGGGCCACCAGTTTACCCAGGGCTTTCCAAGGGTGCCTGATCAGAGGCCAACAGTTGATGAGTTCCACATACAGACATGCGAGAAGACCAAACTGGGAACCTGAAGGCCCTACTTCCGCCCGATATGGGACAAATATTGCTGAAGCTAGGTTTCCGGCTATGCCAGATACGATATAAATGAAGCCGATTCGAACTGGACCCGCTAATTTTTCTAAATCTCTCATATAGAAAATTTGAATAAAGATAGTGATGGCTAGATGGAACACCCTGAAAAGAAAATAAGACGTCATTAATATATGGAAAATAAGGGAAGAAAATCAATAGATACCTAGCAACACAAACTGAATACTAGACTACAGAAAATTCCACTTAAATTTAATGATTGAACATAATATAATATCATAAAAGTTAAAATAAATGAATATATTGATAGAAGAACTTACCCTGCATGCATGAACAAGGACGTCCAAAGTCTGTAAAACTGGTCAGGATGATCCGGATTGTGAAAAGGTATCATGCCGCAAACATTATTCATACAAGAAACCTGCAACATAAAAGTAACCGTTAATTCTGGTTAATTAGTCTCATGGTTTGAGCAACTGAGAAACATTGAATATTAGTGGAAAGAATACTTATTTTTACTGTTATGGTAGATAAATGTGTCCAATGTAAAATACTATAAAATTATACAGAATTACACAATCTAATAGTTCCTTTTGAATTAATTGTTTCCTAATGATCTGTCTCGATACCAATAAGTGTATAAATATATATTACCTGTGAACATAAAGTTGCTTCTTCGTGAAAATATCCACCGACAAATTTACAATATTCTCTTGTGCTAATGCGACACTCTCCATGTATGCCGATGCAGCAGGGATGACCGATCACCTCGCAAGCCATGTGTTCCGCTGCGTGAATCTTACGAAGAGCCTGCATAGAAGTTTTCTTACGACAAATCGGCCACCGAGTGATGTCATCTGGCCATTCGTGAGGTGGTACAGACGCAGGTTCTTTGCAGTAACTATTTTGAAAAAATGCGTTTATTCCAGAGTAAAATGGTGTCAACTTGTTAATATTGTAACTTGTTAATATTGTAAAAAGATCAGTTTTATGGAAAATGACTTACTCTGGGTCCTGACCACACACAGATCCTGATAACCGACCGTTAGGACCTTTAGATAATTCACTCCACTTTTTCCAAACAACTACTTGTTCACTCTGCAACAAAGTACCATGATTTATGTATTAATAATAGATATACACTAGTTATATATTTCATTTTCAATTGAAATAAACTTATATTACTCACCGTCATGTGACCGATTCCTTCGCCATCTCCAGTGTGGGGCTGAAGAAATACAGAAGAAATCAATATGCGATCAAACTTTACACAATTATGTACAATGGAAATAAATCACTGTTAACTTATTTATATACAACTTCATACAACTAACCGTGCATTCTCTTCTGGACGACTGTACGCAACCTGAATCGTCATTTCGTATGCAACATCCTGTTTCTCGTTCAGATCGTCTATTTTCTTCTATTTCCCTGAAAAGCTTTTCATCTTTCCGCATACAAGGAGAATATTTTGCCCCAAGATGAATTAGAACGGACTGTGAGAGAAAAGTAAATGTGTCAGAAATGAGGATTAACAGTAATTCTCATTAAATTATTTAACAGGAGAGACTATTTGTTTTGAGTAGCTTCCTAAGAAAACTTACTGCTCTGGGTCCCCACCAAAAATTCTCTGGTTCCGAGAATTTAACAGTTTTGATTGATAAAGACTCCATCAACACCTGACTATCTCTTTGTCTCATGCTGACACCATATGGAGCAGGTCCGTACAACATCAATGAGAGTAGGAGAATGACTACTTGAACACTGGTTACCCACCAGGTGAAGTACGGTCTGTAATCTTCCATTTCATCCAACTGCTGATGAAGTTGTTGCTTCATCTGAAACGAAATAATTGTAATACGTTTCTTGCAATTGGATCAATACCTGTTATCTGTAATTTCTAGGTGATAGACTAATTGCTTTAACTCACGTTGCCCTGCAAATGTCTGTTAGTTTGGTAGAGGCTGTTGAAAGACCGAGGTTTCCTGAAACTCTTAGCTATCACTTTTCCCGATATGCCAGCTCCGTATTGATGTCTGTCTGAATTATCAAAACAGTGATCAAGAATACGTTTCCATATCCTCGATCTACCAACCCTTGCTTCCATTCTGCCACTCGCTCCAAGTCCACCAGAATCAACACCATCATTTCCTGAGTTGTTGGTGGCTGCTATTGACGGCCGGTACCACTCATGTTGGTTAATGGAAGAGTGGTAATGCTGTTTTCCAGAACCAATACTCTGAATATGGATTCATAATGTTAGAGGTTTTTATTTGAAATATCAAAGAGGCTATCGTTTTATCAAACATAATGTTTATCTTACTTCTTTATTAGATTCATTGGTTGAATCTCCTTCAGGGGTGCTGGCAACTTTCCCGTCAAAGAAAACCTGGGAATGGGTTAACAAATTTATTAATTATTAATCCAAACCAGTAAGATATTGTAAGGTAATGTGTTTGCCTTAACTTCTTTTTTACATTCTGTATAGACGTTCACTTACCTCATCGTTGAGGAGCTCGTTGGAGTATTGATCAGTTGGCTGAGTGGAGTTTGATGAAGAGGAACTGGAAGAAGCTGGGGAAGAGTCAGAGCGAGAGTGAGGAGGAATGAGGTTGTCCATTGAGTCTAGAGAGTGGAGACTAGTCGGAGCGTAGCTGCGACTCTTACTTTGCCCTCCAGGAGTGGTATGGATATGGCCTTTAGCCCGACGTTTTGACACAGTCTGTATTATATAGAAACGAGTATTATTCACATTGTTGATGTCATTAACCTTAATTCGAGTTAAATTGATCCGTCTTACATTGACCAAGTATGAGATGCCATCCCAGGTCATCTTAGCAACAGAGTCCTTGCCTCGTCGTGGAGGTGGTTTCACGTTACCGGATGGAGAGTCTGTCCCATCTCGCCACGCAGAATCTGGAACCTATATGGGAAGACGAATCTCTTTGTGAAAACTTTTTCTAATTTGAATTTATTATTTGTTAAATATTGATTTTTGAATTGATGAGGTTTCAGTTATTATAGTATAATTGTTGTTTAAGACATTATCTTACATCTCTAATGTCTCTGAATTCGCCTCCATAGTCACTACCATAACCTCTTCCTCCAACCGCCACTGTTGCTCCCCCCGAGGCTACGCACCTGGAGGAAGGCATGGAGTTGCTTAGCCTCATTCTAAAAATATAAAGGTGGTGGTTACCCTAAACCTATCACATCGTCATCATATTATCTAATAATAGGGTTCAGTTGAAAAAGGGATGAATTTGATTTATCTGAATGAGAGACAAGTTGATTATAAATATCCTTGCGCTGTATAAATAAATTATACATACATGTGCCTGGAAGAAGAAGCGTTCATTTTAATTTCTTCAGTGGATTTAAATTTAAATAAAATCTCAGAATATAACTTAGTTATCTCAAGTATATCATAATAATTGAACTGCTTCCAACCTTCCTCCGATTCCACTTCCGAATCCAGCGGCTGCCGATGCTGATAAAGAGGCTGACAAAGAAGTAGAGTTCTCCCGTAAATTTCCATATTTCCGACTAGCGAGTCGCCTTCGCTTTTCTTCCCACCTTTGCTTTTGACTAGATTCGTTAGTTTCATCTAGACCGAAAAACTCTTTTGTTTCTTTCTTCAAAAATCTGCAAAGAATAATCATTATATATCTATAAAAGGAATGTTCCTTCAAATAAATAAAAATAGGTAAAGAACTTACTCTTTCAGCTGTTCTTTGCGCGAAAGAGGTTGCACGATAGGTTTCGCTTTATTCGTTTGATGACTTATTCCTCTGTTATTGGTATGGGGAGAAGAATTAGCCATTGTAGAAGACATATTAGAAGAAGCTCCTCCTGAGTTAGCAGTCGAAGAAGTTCTTGCAGAAGGAATTCCAGATGGTCTTGAAGTAGCTACAGCGGCATAGCTGTGTGCAGGAGTGTTGGATGAACCACTAGAGGAGGTGTGGGGGTGATGAGATGATGCTGTTGAGGGTTGATGATCTCTGGTTGGTTGTTGTGTAGGCTGAGGAGCTGGGTGATGATGAGGTTGAGAATTCTGTTGACTTTGCTGTTGGTTTTGAGGTGGCTGAGGGCCAGAACTATGAACAGAAGATGTGGTGTTTGTTCCACCAACTACAGAGTGCATAGGAGGCTGAGAGGAGTTGGGACCGTAAGGGTGTGAAGGAGGTGGCCCCATTTGGTGTCCCCCAAGCTGCTGTTGAGGGGGCATTTGTTGAGAAGATCCCGGAGGACCCTGCAAAATTACAGTTGTTTAGAAAGATGATTAAACTATGAGAAATATGTATGATATTTCATCAGTTTCATTGACATTGATGTCAACTTCTAATTGAACTATTACATAATAATTAACTCCAAACAAAGCTAATCTGAGAATTGGCTTCTCAAATCACTCCTGATAACTTAAGAGCTCTATCATAATATGTTCCTAAATGCACCAAAGTATCATCGTATACAATAATTAAACCTCTTAGAGTCGTTTAAGTCTTTAGAGTCTCGTTTAGGGGCACTGACCTGATGCATGAGGTGCTGCTGCTGTCTGTTGGCTACGACAGCAGCCGCGGCAGTCATACTGCCCCCCAGAGCAGCATTGGGAGTGCTGTTAGCTCTTTGACCCTCTGCTCGACCGCCAACGGGTACGATCCGTCTGAAAAAGATTTTATACGATGAAACATTTAGTTATTTTGATGGATCTATTGTATTAATTTAATTAGTATAGCTCGAAGGATGAATCAGATAGTTTTTACAAAATGGTAGATGAACCTTTCTTTATTCAAAATAGTTATGTCGAAGTTAATTCTACTATCAGAACTTTTCTAATACTTTCTCTATTAAAATTACCATCGTCTACGATATTAATATTCTTTGTTAGTTTCTCAATTGTTGGTGGAAGTAGTCCAACTAGTTTGTATGAAATTGATATAGGCAATTGTCAGCGGACAGAGTGACTGATTGATGAGTGAGTAATACCATAGCTACTACTCAATTAATTATGTTCAATCGATTTACACACATGCTAACAAAAGTATGCTATTGTCTCACACTACTCATTTGAATTACACTCCATCAATAATCATAATGATTGTTGCAGTGAATTGTTCCTACATACGAAAGATATCACCAAATCATTTCGCTACTCTTAATAATGGAAGCGTCAATTGCTTATGTTTAGCAGTCGTGAAAAAATGTTCCATACATAAATTCAAAGTTTAAATATAACCATTAAGATAGTCTTATCAGAAATATTCTTTATATTTTCACTACGAATTATCAGAACTTTTGCCCTCAGGGGCTCTATCTTGAAGTGGTCTGTGGTGAATGTAAGAGAAGAGGGTGGGGTGGCGTCCCTTGGTGAAACGAACGGTATTCATTTGGATTATTTAGTGTATTTTTCATTTTTACCATGCTTGTTATCATTTTTTAACGCTACTTGCAGTTTTAGAAATTTAGACGATAGCGCTAGGGTTATGCTCTTCAATTACGATATCTTCATCTTCGTGTTAAGTAGGCTTCATTAACTATCACCCCTTCATTTTCCTCTTCATGTCCCTTTTAGTTACATTCCTTGATAAGTGACTGCATTCACGAAGTAGCTTTTCTGCATCCATTAGCTTGTTCATAGAGCCACTTTCTTTTCTGACTGTTTCGTCCAGTCCCTTGTATTTAATTTCCTTTTAACGTCAACGATATGGCCTTTGGCTCCGAAGCAGACGTTAAACCTCTACTAAATTGTCAGAATTTCCATTAATGACATGATTGCTGTTTGAATTATTTAGCGACTAGGAATAATTTGAATTAAGTTATTTCGATCTTTGGGGATAATCCACTTTTATCATTTCACAAGCGGCTTTTTAGTTAAATTCTCCACATTTGTTAAACAGAAAAGAGAAATTTTCATTAATTAAGCACAACTATTTTTTGAATGAGAAATCAGCAACTCACGGCACGTGCTAACAAAATTTTTTTTAGAAAGGTGAGATTATTTTAAATTTTCGTCAAATAAGTTTTGAAGATCTGGAGGTTAAAATCATACCTCATTAAACAATGTCTATCCAATGAGTATATCTTTGAGTATATTTCTTTAAACTTTTTCCAAAGTTTCTTTCTGTTGAAATGTCCTTTAAAGATGGTGTTAAAATCTGTTCTGCTTTTTTCTGCTAAAATCATAAACTCAACTTAGCGAACTCAAGCCACTAAATGAATTGGAGAGAGGAACCTTTAGATTTTTTGTAAATAAAAGTAGATACTTCAGATCCCAGCGCAGCCAGATGCGATGAAGTAAATTAGATAGCTAAGTTAGATAGGAAGGCATAAATTCTATTAAAATAGAGTGCTTCGTATCATCATTCCGATCAAATGAGTGCGTCTATATATTTATCATCTTCAATCTCCGACGACGAAGTTAGTAGGAATGAGTATAATAATTATTTAAGAGTTAGCATTGCTCTTGTGAAACCAGAGGATAATAATTGGTTAAGATCTTCCTCTCTCAGTCAGCCATCCGAAGCGAACTCTTTTTGCTCAATAAATAAACATAAAGAAAGGTTGTAGCGAGTTTCTGGTCAGATACACGTATGTGCAAAGCTCTGGAGCGCCATTGGGTCTTAAAGAGGAGCTGGCCTTTGCCTCTCGCACTCTACACAGTTCACCAAGACTCTTCCTTGAATTAATACCTTCATACGTCAGCCACCGTTGACAGGCAGGACTTTCTGTCAGCTGACAAGTCCGACTTTGTGCTACCAGGGGCTCTTTCTCCTCAGCGCTCCTTGCAACCATTTTAATATTCATTTACATTCATGAGCAATTTACATTTAATTGTTAGACACTAATGCGACTGACAGGAGCAGCTGAGCGTCAACTAATATCGCACTCAGAACTTAAATATCAAATACATTTCTATTCGTTCGCTTCATATCTGATGAAATAATAATGAAGACATTTAATGTGTAGCACTGACATCGCTTTTGAATATATCACATTTTCTCAGTCCCTAATGTATTTCTAATTATTCTACTTAGCTTAATTTGAAATATTATTACGGAGGCTGTGAGCTCATTTCCGCCATATTAACTGATATTAAAACGAATTCGTAATGACAGGTCAATCATATTCTAAATTGAAGTATCAATACTTGTACTGTAAATTTAAATTGTGTTTTTTGTTTTTATGTTCTATAATTCTATATTGCTAAATATATTTTAATGTTGTAACAGTTGAACTCACAGTAACATCATTTGAAGGTATCTCTACTTCTGTGTTGATAATGATATTACATAATTCAGAGCATCTTTTAATATATATTACCTCTTTTTTTTATTAATAATTTTCACTTTATAAATATAAAATAAAGTATTGTGAATTTCACATTAATAGAGGTTTTATTTTATTCAATGTACAGATATCACTTTCAAAAGCAAGCAATTAACCCTTTGTCGTTATTTGGGTCATATTTTAAACTAAGTATGAAACCAGGTTAGTCAGAACGGTACAGGCTTTCACTTAGTAATAGGACCTAAAATGCCATTTTAAACTATGTAAATCAATATTCACCTTGCGTCTCCAAACAGCATGTAGTTTGCCCTGAAATAGAAAATGAGTTGGCGTTAGATAGAGTTTCAATAGATATTTTACGTGGCTTTTAAACCAGAATAAAGTTTATGCGATAACATCATACTTTTAAAATATCTATTTTTGAAATGAAAGTATAGAAATAATAGGTATGTTTGAAAATAGAATGAAAACATCACTACTTTTTCTTGTTATTTCAGAAGAGAAACTTAACAATGAAACATCGGTTGAAAGAAAGTGGATTTTATTTTAAATAAAATCTTCCATTTCCACTGTCGAATATCCTTAAATCATCAAAGTACAGTTCACTCAGAATTAGATATAATCTACAAAAGGTTTAAATTCGATTATAAAGTCATTTACAGTAAGAAGAGTTATATAGATGATTATGAAATGTATCTAAAAGATATATTATCATAAATATAATATATTGAAAAGGCATTATTTGGATTGGAAAGCCAATTCAATTTGTAGTAAATTGTGTAACAGGTTTAGTGTACTTTTTCTCTGGAAATGCCCACTATAATTGGTGTTTACATTTGTTATTCCCAATAGAACTGTTCAAGTATTAGCATTCACAGTTTGCCAATTTCTTAGCTAGATTGGTATTTGCACAACCTTCGTAGACAAATTAGCCTCCCCGTCAGTTTTGTTTGCAGCCAGTGTAGATTTTTCGTTTTCTCCGCTAAAAGTAGTCTTTTTAACCGTTTCTTTACGACAAAGAGAGTCGTAGTCAAGAATTATGACAACCTATTCCCCAGCATACATTCAACTTTTTGAAAAACAAAGACGTTAACTTTGTACTTACGTAAGAGATCTTCCTGTTTGTTGCTTTCATCTGATTCAGTTACAAGGATAAACATTTAAAGAACAATATTTCCACTCGATTATCTTTCTCGAGAAGTATCAATTTGGAGAAAATGTTGGTGGCTGAGAAACAGTCATTTCAAGGACACTTATGACACTTCTACTATATTCGGTGTGAGAGACCGCTTTTATCCGGTAGTTTACGGCCTTTCTATTAAATTTGGTATGAGATGTTGAAGCCGTATTTACGGTAGCTGTGGCCACTTTACTAGACTCCGTTTTGAGGCCGAGGCCGCACAAATTCTGTTTAGTTTGTGGCCGTTCTACAAGGCTACAAGATTCGGTATGGTAGGTCGAGAGACTCCACTATATTTACCGTAGTTTTCGACCACCCTGGTAAGTGCAGCATGAAAGACCGAAACGCTTTTGCGTTAGTTTTTACTAGATGAGGCTCTGTTCTACTCATGAGGCATATACGGTAGCTTCTGGTGGCGATTTTTTATCCAATAAACCGAATTGTTGAGGAGAACATTTTCCAGACTCCAAAACACAAAATTTTCTGTTTTTATTTGTACCTGGTGATATAGTAGAGGAAGAATAGAAGTTTGCATTAGACTGAACCAAGCCTGTTTTCAGCGCTAAACAAATGTAATATATTGTTAAAGAGGAACTGGGTTTGTGAGAGATGCTTTTACGAGGAAAAGCGCAGGCTTCTGGGAAAAGGAGAAATAATATAGATCTCTTATACATATGTGGATACGTCCTTTTCCTCATTTGAATATGATGTAATATGTATAATACATAGTATGGCTCCCATAGATTATTCTGTTGTTACTTATATACAAAATCAAAAGTTTTACTTCTAGGAATGACTAGAACATTCGATTCATTGTTAGTTTTAATATTGAAATATTAGCCAATTTGCATAATTTCCTTTGATGTGAAGTCCAATTCAAGAGAAAGCTTTGTGTTAGCTTACAATAAATTAATGGCTTCTATTTGACGGCAATAAATTTTATGGGGCTGAAGAACAGGCTTCAAACTAAATGTGAAATAATGTTAATGAGAGTGGCAAGTTAAAGAGATATCCTAATTTAACATTAAAACTCAAACATTGCAATGTATGCCATGTATAAAATTTCACAAGGGTTTGATTAAATTATTCGCCTGAAGCGTATTATGATCGAATAGATCTTAAATGAGATTGGTGTAAGATCTTTAGTTTAATATCTACGTTTCTGCCAAATATCAGAATACTGATATTTGCTAATAGATTGGTTGCCTTCAAGAATACGTGTCGAAAAATTACTTTTGAGACTATTTAAGGCCCACTTCACACCTGCGTTTTTTATCGCTGAAGGAAAAATCACATTAAAAAACCATCGCTGAAACACCAAACGTCGCGCTTTTTTCCCGCCTTGTTAAAAAAACGCAATGTAAGCGGGCTTAAAATATTATAAAAAAAAACTCCTAAATTTTCGATTGTACTTCGAAGTCAAATAATTTTTTCCGTTGATAGGAGGCAAGTCGTTCATTAGTCGCTTTAAGTCACTTAACATAACCGCCTGAACAGGAACGATAAAAGAAGATTCAAACAGTTTTTCTTATCTTAGGCTGCTTCAGCTGCGCGCTATTTTCTGCCCAGTCCAATTTTTATTGTCTCAGATTATTCATATCTTGCCAAGACCTCAGCGATTGTCGTTTGTTTCAGAGAATTCCATTAAGTTCATAAAAGTATATAGATATTATTTTAGTCCGGATAGTTTTCAGTATATTTAAACTAGATATGCATAGTATTCATCTATTTTAAATTCTTAACAAATAACTAATTAGTTATTTTCATCGTTGAGATAACATCAAAGTTGTTTAATTAGTTAAAATGCAAATGGAAATGTTATATAAGTTCATCATTGTTTGGTATGTTCTAACTATTTAATTTATCTCGTAACAATATGGAACTAATTGGACAGTGGTTCGTATGACGAATGTTCATTTTATCTAAATTGAAATCGCATCTGCCACCTATAATTAAATTGCAATGTCGATAAACTAGCAAATGAAAGACAGCGCCACGAATTATTATAAAAACTCTTGTTAATTACATCACCATCTTAGTTGACTTTATCCTTCACATGTCCATCTATCATGTTTATACATAATGGTGAAATATCCTTATTAATAACATACCAATTCTCAAGAACTGCTGGTTTGTTTCATCTAAAAGATATTGTGAAATGGAGAAAAATGTTTGGCATTCTTCAATTATTCGCCGCTTACCGAAATTTGAATTTGTATTGGAAAATCTTCTGCTGTTTTAGTCAGAGATGTGCTTATCTCATGCTGATGGGGATGAGTGGGGTTAGGTAGGAGTTAGAAAGGAATGGAGTGGAGTGAAAAAGGAGTGGAGTGGAGTGAGAAAGGAGTGGGGTTAGAAAGGAGTGAAGTGTGGTGAGAAAGGAGTGGAGTGGGGTAAGAAAGGAGTGGAGTGGGGTGAGATTGGAATGGAGTGGGGTGAAAAAGGAATGGAGCGGAGTGAGAAGGGAGTAGAGTGAGAAAGGAGTGGAGTGGGATAAGAAATGAATGAAGTTTAAAGTGGGTTTTAGAGGAGCAAAGTCGGTTGGGTAGTTGTATTCTTAATAAATTAATTTCGAATATTTATACCGGTAAAGTTACAGTATATCTAAACCGCACCTGTTCCCATGAATATATATTGTACCCTATTCCAAGTTGTTATGCAATCACTAGTAAGTTTGTCTTGTACATGTTCGTAGTCGTGAGTTGGAAGCATTTCAGTACTTCTCTGCAAGTTTAGTTATTTACAGTGCCTCTTGAGTCTCTCCGTCCAAGTGCAAGTGACTGTAAGCTCGACCCATCTTTTTAGGTAGCGAGTGCAATGAAGTCCGGTGCATTTCTATAAAAACGTCAAATTTGAGCCAATTTATGAAGCGAACAGAAATTCCTTAATATATTTCAGGCATTCTTACTCATGGCCGGGGAAATGTTGTTTGTTGTGGTGGAAACATTGCTGTCTGCCTTGTCGTGAATGTGCTAGAGATATATTTTCCACAATAAAATATAGGTGCATTTCGCCTTGACAAACATAGCTTATGAAGGGTTGCAGCGGCAAAATAAAGCACCGCCCCTAATAACAAATATAAGCGATTGTATAAAATTGTTATTATTAAATATTAGTATGAACACATCAAGATGTTCTAAATAGAAATATTTGTTGTCTGTATAATGAAACTTGTAAAATTGAGTGTTAAAAATATTGTAATTTGAAATGCAATTTTTAAAGTTTAATTTAGAAACAATTATCGTAGTGACAATAATGACTATCATTGATGAATTAATTTTCCAACAGCAGTAAAATATAACAATGTATGTAGGCGTAACACACTTTTACCTGACATTTACTATTTTATAGAGTGTCATCTTGACACAGAATCTTGTCACAGTTATCAGCAAGAAAATATTTGCCTGTGTTACTTCACAACTGAAGTGAATGCAATCTACAAATCATTCTTTTCAAGATATTGCGCAGTGTACACATATAAAGAATGTTTTTACTCTAATAAATCTTGCATCGACAAAAAGGTGCTCTGTGAGTCCCATTTCTTTGATTGAAAATCTTGAACCGACCTAACTGTCGAGATTGGAAGGAATGAAATTTTCCTCCCCTTATCACCTCTACTTCCTCTTCACTTGGATTATTATCTTTATTCCTATTTTCTAGAATTCTTCCTTTTCTATTTATCATTTTCACGTTTATTTGCATTATCTCTTTTTTTTCAAATTGTTTCATTCATTTCTCTATTTTTTCCGATATCCCTCTCTATTCTCACTCAATTCTTTCACTCGTAGTTCGTGAAGGAATTTCCTCTTATGTAAAGATTTTACCCTTCTTGTATTTAATGGAAAAATATTGTCTTTTTAAACAAAAAATAAAAAATACTTTCATCTCACATCTCATTCTTCATGCCATTAGCAGATTAACATCCTCCATCCCTCTCGCTTCAAAATACTTTTCACCAAATATTTCCTTCCTCCATAACGTTGCTTCCTCCACCACCTCTATTTCCAATATTCTCCTCCTCAACCCCCTCTCTCCCACCATCACCCAACACTTCCTCCCCTCCATATTGAAAAAGAATAATCGTGTCAAGTCAGCATGTCAGATATATAGAGAGAGTAATCTCGGATGGTGCTCACACAGATAGAAAATTCGTGCCTGACATATGCTTCACTTGTAACATGGTTTGATTTGTGGATTATTCTTCGGATTTAGTTTTACACAGATATTCCTGAACAACAGACGAAAATTATTTACTATAAAATGTAAATTGTAGTAGGTATATCTTCGAAATATCTTCTAATTTTCACTTGTACGAATTTTCTGGTTTGAATTTTAAGTTCGACTCCTTTTAGTTAGTTTCCAATGATATAAATTAGTGTTGTTGCTTACCAAACTGCAGCGCAGTTTACATACAAGGTACTTAATTTTAGATACTCTTGCAATTGAGTCACGTGGGAGCTTTTCATTCCATTCATATGCCATGAGGTGAAGGACGCTCAGCTCCTTTAATCTGCTAAGTGCTGCTTTTATGTGTGTCTCGCATGTGCCATCCTACATTGCTAGTGGAATCCTGATGCATCTCACACTGCATGCTGCTGTTTACCTACATCTGCATTGCTCTCTGTATCGGTATATTTTAAGTTTCAAGTAACTTTCCAAGTCTACTCTGCTTGACTCTGAAAGTGTTTCAGTGCTACATCCGAGTTACAGCTGAATGCTTCCGACTATTTAGAGCACGTCCACTTCTCCCAGAGGTATTCGTCTACATCTAGAATGTCATGTGTTGTTGTCTGCTGTCCTTTTGTGAGCATTAATCAGAAGACGTTATCATTGTGCCTTAGTTTATTGTGGTGAGCAAGTCCCATTTGGCGAGAACAGGAGCACACCGTGTAATTAGATTACCCTCTCTGTCGAGAAGATGAGCATCAGTAAGCACCTGTGTCCTCATTCTATCACCATGATCAATTCACAGCTCTATTTCCTACAAACTATAAAGCAATGATCATAATTTATTTCGAAGCTTAGGGTGATTTAAGTGAAGTGGAATTATATGTACGTGAAATGCGAGAAGAAATGTATGTCAGACAGTAATAGTATCCATAATAAATTATTGGTACTTTCCAGGCTTTGTTCAGCTTACCGAATGCTTGCCCGATTTGTCAAATCTCATTTGACAAATGGCAACATAAGTCATCATAATCCTAAAAAAACTGTACAATGATGAATTTCAAGTACAAACTTTACTGTGTTTGCTATAATGATTAATGCAGATCTTGTTATGTAACGATGACTTCGGATGAAATAGAATGTATGAGAATGTGATAGATAGATAATATTGCGTTAGGTAACAGTGAAAACTCTTATTGAAAAGAAGAAGAATGTACATGAAATTTAATTTGATAATACTGAAAACTTATCCACTTACCTAATGGCATCTTCCTGATTGGCGATGGCTTGGGTATATCGGACTTCCTGCACAGGTCGAGGGGAAGTCCTGCCCATATGATGGTGAAGATGCGGAGCCATGTGTTGTGGATGGGAAGGTGTTGGAGGATTCGGCGTTGGGGTTCTTGGCCCAGGTGTTCGTGGGGTTGCTCGACGATCAACTTCATACATGGGATTTTCGATAACATCTTGATCCATTTGAGGCTTCTGTTGTGGTCTATAGTCGTGTCGTGAAGGTTGAGGTCTGCTGTAGTCATGAAGTCTGTATTCTCCTCCTGGGGGAATTTCTCTTCTCCTGTACATTTCGGCGAGATTACCGCAATCTCGGCCAGATAGAGACCTCGTTTCTTCATTCTGTCTGAATTCTGTCGTCTGTCTGAGTCTCGTCGCATCACTAGTTGGGAAGATATCAGAAAGACGTGAACCACGCCCATCAAGAGAACCATAGAGATCAGTGTGAGAACGAGTTCCTGGAGCTGCCCTAGAGTCGTACGTACTTCCATAGAGCTCGAGTAACCGGGATACACGCTCTGGACCCCCTGGGGCTGTGGTGGTGGGAGGAGTGTACATTGGTGTGTACTCAGGTGGTACGTTTTGAGGGTATTCTGGAGGAATGCGGGGCCCATATCTGTCAGACGGCGGTCTTTGTGCTCTCTGCCTGGCGAAAGGATCATCTGGACTTGGTGGTCCACCGTATCCTGCGGGAGGTGGTAAGTCATCGCGCTCCTTAATTCGGTGTTGTCCGAAGAAATCCTCCTTATGCCTTTGGTAGATATCATCGAGTTTTTCTTGAGGGTGGTAGTCACGTGGTACGCTGTAGTCATGTCTGGCATTGGGCTCGTGATGTCTGGGGCCCTGCATCTGATATTCTGGTCTGAGATAATATCTGCTGCTGCCCCGTCCTCCAGCTCCTCCCGTTGAAGCATTAGGAGGAGGATTGCCTCCGCCCGCTCTTCTGTAGTCGTCCTGTGCATCCTTCACTTGGGCTGGGGTCATCTGAGGTACATGTTTGCTCTGTGGAGAAAAAATTGAACAGTTGAAATACATGAATCTTTTTACAAATGAAACTACAATTAAATTAAAATATACGAAAATATAATTTTAATTATATAAATATTGTCTAAAATGCTAGTAGTGATCAGTATATAATGATTTCTGTTTTATCAGCTCTCTCACATTTTATTCTTTAATTATTAAAATTATATTAAAGTGTAGACTGATCTTTTGCTAGAATATGCACAGTAACTTTTGATAAAACTGAAAGAAAGAAATTCTTTTGCTGTATTTTACATTAGTTTTCCTCGGCATTACGACGCGTTTACAATATAAAATGTTGCTTCTGAGTTGTTAATTGCAATAAAAATTAATTACTTGATATCATGAAGTAGATTTTATAAACATTTTTTGATGAAACCTTCTATTAATATTATAATAAAATAAACAGCAATAAGAAATTTTTTATAAATTTTATCATAATTTAAATGAAATATATGTATATAAAATAATTTCTTCATGTTTTTTATTTTTAATTCTAAGTTCAACATTAGTAAAAACCTACACTATTTAATTAATTACCTTTTGAACAGCACCGTAGCTAAATAATGTAAACCATTGTGGTATGTCTGTTTGCGAAATGTTGTTATGTGAATCAATAATATCCAAAATAAATAGATAATAGATAGGCCACAAGACAAATAGACTAATTTATAATTATTGGTTTAGACCCTATCTATGATTTGAAAATCTCCTGATCGAAAATACTCAAACTGTTTTCGGGTTCTAAATGAATCTAAAATCAACAGAGAGAATAGGAAATTCGAAAGTCAAAAAATTTCCCAATGACTTTAAATATTAATTGCTATGTAGTAAATTCTACCATTGCAGCTGTAGAAAATTTACTCTTTATTCGGAAGTTCCAAGATGCTCTAAAATTAGTCCCTCAAATTGCTTCAAGTGAAAAGATGGCAGAGTAAAACATTTTCTGTTCAATTAAGCAGCTATTCACAACCTGAACTCTTCGGTCACACAATCATTATTGCCGTCATTAAATCGAATAAGTTGCACTGTTGAAAGCTCTGAAAATATTGCAAAGTTTATTTTTCTAAAGTCCATCCATCGTCAGAAAATTCTTTGCCCGGACTTCTTCAAGAAAAATACTTCAGAGAAATCTTTCTGTGTAGTTTTTGTCCTCTTCGTGTATTACATTTGAGCTCCCAATTCTCAACGAAATTGAAAAAGCAGGAAGATAATAAAACTACCTCCCATCTCTACAACAAATAATCGCCTCTTCGTTTAAAAGTCAGAAAAAATATTTAATTTACTTCATACCCTATTGTTCAAAGGTTATTCTAATTAAAACTCGAATGGTTCATTCGAAATCATTTTTCCAGTAATTAGATCTACCTCTTGAATAATGCCAGACCGCTGCGTTCGAACTCTATTCTGAAGAGTCTATATTTAGCAGCTAATGTCAAAGGAGTGACTGTGGCTAAATATAGAGCAAACAAACCATACAGCTTCTGAGTACCAGGCCTATTGATCAATAGTGCAATTACAATCAATCTACTCTTTCCAGCCTATCTTCAGGATTTTAACTGCCTTGCTGAGCTGTAATGTACTGCAGTCTCGCCATCTTAAACACACGAGTTATTGGTCCGCGGACGAACATTATACTTATAGCTGTCGTTAGGGACTGCTTAGCTATGACGTCATGTGGACGCCAATGATTTGTTATTAATAACAGATGCACGTCATATCCCTGCTTGAATAATTAACAGCGACATTTCAAAATGTCACAGGCACTCTAACTTTTCATTTGTACTTTCTGAAGTAATTGGAAGATCTGATTTAATAAAATCATTTTCGCTTTAATCTGCTGTTTAAAATGAACCAAACCACAAGGAAGTATCCTTTAAACTAAATAAATTATTCAATTATCTGCTTACGAGTTTCAAATATCAATTCCGCATCTCAGGTTCTATGAAAACTGAAGTACTTCAAGACAGATTTAAAATGATTGCTAGAGTAATGCATTATCGCTCTGATTTAAGATATCATTTTCTGCTTTGGGAATATCCTAAATTTACAATTCTGGCAAAATATTTTGTTTCAAATCTTAAGTATTCTGCCTCGACCTCCAAGGTTTCATATTGCTTTAACCATTTTTATTTTCAAATTAATCTTTATATATATTATCTTGATGCGTTTTATTACAATTCCATTACAATAGATTTATTCTGTATAACTGATTAAATTGCAGTGTAGATATTTAACATCTCCTCATCTGTGAACTGTGCATTAGGCCAAAGAAAAGTAGGTACTCTTCTTCTCGCTGTGAATTGTTAACCACGCCTGAGGGACATGTTCGAGAGCTGTCTGCCGCACAATAAATTGAAGGGGTATTGAGTCTCAACTATTGGAATAAATAATTGATATTGCTTTTCTTATTTTATTGTCATGGTTATTTCGAACTGTCTGCTTATTAGGATCTATATATTATTATGGAAGCGTGTGGAAGACGAAAACCTATTTGTTCATTTCCTAATTCGCGTGGCATTTCCACGGGGTACAGCTAGTTTTAATTATTGATATAGATTGGAGGGTTTAAACCATTAGTGATTGATCCATTAATGTAGGTTTGATGTATTTTAAAACCTTGTGTCTAACCTATTTAAATTTCAATATAGGTCACTTATATTTCAAGGCCTCAAATTTGAAGGTCTTTGACTGATGTTTTGTGTTAGGTAGGCTCATGACCTTCATTCAATAGCACCTCTTCATTTTCCTCTTCCATCTGCAAGTACAGCTAATTCTATCATTTCCATAGACTTCTTAAATTCCTATATACTAATTTATTCGAATTCCCTTCATTTAATTAATCATCCTTTTATTTAGCACCATGGATTGTGCTTTCAAAGCAAATGTCTGGTTTTATAAAGAACTAAATGAAGTCCAGATAATCAGTTATATGGCTCTCTTTAACATTTTACAGACTGCCAATGTAGTTACTGAAAGTGTGATTACCCCATCAAGCACTGTAAGATATAAATATCTCAGTCATTTGGCATATCTACTAATAACACTAAATCAATACGTTCGCTTGACAGAAAGGCATAAAGATATAGATCTTTCTTGGCAATAAAACAATCGCTTAAGAACATAATTTCTTTTCTTATCTTCTTCCAAGTAATAGCAGTTGAGTCGTGAATGTGTAATGGCCTCTTTATAATACAGTAGCTACAGAGTCAGCTTATCAAGAGCTGCAATAATCAACTAAGTACTCCACTGCCATTAGCGACCATTCACTGTTCTTCTCGAAGGTCATTTCTTGCACAATTATTTTGCCCTCTATTTTAGGGGCTGTGGAATTGCTTCCTCTGTACAGAGTTTTAAACTGCGACAAAAGTCCTAATTTCTTTACGTAACCCCTATAAAGGGATTCCCATCACGTTTCTTGATCATTTTAATTAACCTACTGAAAACGTGACTCGTTATTCTAAACCTCTGCCATAGTGCAGTGCTACTGATTTAACTTCATGGA
The DNA here is from genome assembly GCA_947561585.1 of Caprella mutica. NCBI lineage: Eukaryota > Metazoa > Arthropoda > Malacostraca > Amphipoda > Caprellidae > Caprella > Caprella mutica. The sequence continues at coordinate 87,569 of CANNZV010001999.1, forward strand.
ATAACCCAAGCACATGAAACAGAATATCATAAATAGGTGATGCGTCAAAAGCTAATCTATAATTAATTAAAATTAAAGGCTTTGTATTTAAAGCATAGCAAGTGAAAGAGTGTTCGCGTTATAGGCATGTCGTATGTATATTTAATCAGCAGCCTTGTCTAGGCAAGGTCGTCCGTGACGTACTTCCAATTATTGACTTGCTAATCATAAGAGCTTCGGCAGCTTTACGAGTTACCTCTCAACACTCTACAAACAGCTGTAACACACTTTGTTATGTCACACCATTAACAGGAATGTTGTTATTGATGTAAGTTTCATCATGTAACAGTACACACGATGAGTGTCGGGAAATAAATTACTATGTATAGTAGTGGGTACGAAAAATATACTACGCTTGTTAGTTACATTACATTCAGTTGTTTTCATACTTTAAAAATGTTTCATAGACTCAACCATGGACTGAATAAAGAGAATTTAAATGTACTTTTGCCTTTTCTTTCACTCTATCTTAATGATGTATTAATAATTAGCAAATATTTTACCCGTACTAACATCAGTCCTCTAAAGTGACACACTAACATCAGTCATCTAAAGTGACACACTAACATCAGTCCTCTAATGTGACACACTAACATCAGTCCTCTAAAGTGACACACTGACATCAGTCCTCTAAAGTGACACACTAACATCAGTCCTCTAAAGTGACACACTGACATCAGTCCTCTAAAGTGACACACTGACATCAGTCCTCTAAAGTGACACACTAAAATCAGTCCTCTAAAGTGACACACTAAAATCAGTCCTCTAAAGTGACACACTGACATCAGTCCTCTAAAGTGACACACTGACATCAGTCCTCTAAAGTGACACACTGACATCAGTCCTCTAAAGTGACACACTAAAATCAGTCCTCTAAAGTGACACACTAAAATCAGTCCTCTAAAGTGACACACTAACATCAGTCCTCTAAAGTGACACACTGACATCAGTCCTATAAAGTGACACACTAACATCAGTCCTATAATGTGACACACTGACATCAGTCCTCTAAAGTGACACACTGACATCAGTCCTCTAAAGTGACACACTGACATCAGTCCTCTAAAGTGACACACTGACATCAGTCCTCTAAAGTGACACACTGACATCAGTCCTCTAAAGTGACACACTGACATCAGTCCTCTAAAGTGACACACTGACATCAGTCCTCTAAAGTGACACACTGACATCAGTCCTCTAAAGTGACACACTGACATCAGTCCTCTAAAGTGACACACTGACATCAGTCCTCTAAAGTGACACACTGACATCAGTCCTCTAAAGTGACACACTGACATCAGTCCTCTAAAGTGACACACTAAAATCAGTCCTCTAAAGTGACACAATAACATCAGTCCTCTAAAGTGACACAATAAAATCACTCCTTTAAAATGTTTTTTTAATTTATTAGAATTCATTTCTTTTTTCCTACATTTGCAATTTAATATTTCAGACCTTGACTATTTTTTTGAATAATGAAGTGGGTTAATATTTACATGTCCTTCTCTGATAAAATGATATATTTTCTAAGCTTTTATAGAAATGTATTTATTTGTAAAGCATCTCACTTAATTTAGTCTGAGAGAGTGCAATAAAATGACAGAGTCCGCTCAAGGTTTTATTTTGCCTTGGCAAACACATTCTGCCTCAAAGTTTCGCATAAAATGTATGATAAACAGATCACATTGCCAATGATTAACATGGGATAGCCTTGTTATTCTGGCTCCTATTTATCCCTAGAGACTTGTTCAAGGATAACATCTCGCTCATATTTCGGAAGGTAGAACATGAATAAAACACTCGTGTGTCTATCTCTCTTGCTGAATAGTAATCATGACGCATGTGTTCCTTAATCATGAATTGTGAATGTGAACCATGAAGCGTGATGGTTATTTCTGAATTGAAGAGAGAATGGGTATATACTATAATAAGTATTGACCTGTAGGTAATTCACCTGTAAGTATTTACCTGTAAGTATTGGCCAGTAAGTATTGACCAGTAAGTATTACCAATAGGTATTTACCAATAAGTAATACCAATCAGTATTACCAATAAGTATTTACTAATAAGTATTACCAATAAGTATTACCAGTAAGTAATTACCAATAAGTATTACCAGTAAGTATTTACCAATAAGTATTTACCAATAAGTAATACCAATCAGTATTACCAATAAGTATTTACCAATAAGTATTACCAATAAGTATTACCAATAAGTATTTACCAATAAGTATTACCAATAAGTATTACCAGTAAGTATTTACCAATAAGTATTACCAGTAAGTATTTACCAATAAGTATTTACCAATAAGTATTTACCAATAAGTAATACCAATCAGTATTACCAATAAGTATTACCAATAAGTATTACCAGTAAGTATTTACCAATAAGTATTACCAGTAAGTATTTACCAATAAGTATTTACCAATAAGTATTTACCAATAAGTATTTACCAATAAGTAATACCAATCAGTATTACCAATAAGTATTACCAATAAGTATTACCAGTAAGTATTTACCAATAAGTATTACCAATAAGTATTTACCAATAAGTATTTACCAATAAGTATTACCAATAAGTATTACCAATAAGTATTACCAATAAGTATTACCAATAAGTATTTACCAATAAGTAATACCAATCAGTATTACCAATAAGTATTTACCAATAAGTATTTACCAATAAGTATTACCAATAAGTATTACCAATAAGTATTACCAATAAGTATTTACCAATAAGTAATACCAATCAGTATTACCAATAAGTATTACCAATAAGTATTTACCAATAAGTATTACCAATAAGTATTACCAATAAGTATTACCAATAAGTATTACCAATAAGTAATACAAATAAGTATTACCAATAAGTATTACCAATAAGTATTTACCAATAAGTATTTACCAATAAGTATTACCAATAAGTATTACCAATAAGTATTACCAATAAGTATTACCAATAAGTATTTACCAATAAGTATTACCAATAAGTATTACCAATAAATATTACCAATAAGTATTTACCAATAAGTATTACCAGTAAATATTTACCAATAAGTATTACCAGTAATTATTTACCAGTAAGTATTACCAGTAAGTATTACCTGACTCTCGTGTTTGTCAATAATTTAATTTCGAAATTGTGTCTGACAGATTATTGAAGTGGAAGATTCTTCCAGCTTGTGAATTCGTATCACATCTTCAAGGTCTCCACTTTCTACCTCGGTTAACTCAGTTAATTAGTTATCATAATAAATAAATCTCTATTAATTAGATCCGAACTCATTAATGAGAAAGGAAAACTCTGTCAGTGTGCTATCATCTTCGCCTTAATGAGAATGGTATTGCTTGCTAAGCAATAATTACTTTTTTTCTTTCCTTTAATGAGGTTCTTCAGAATTTTTTACCTGGAAACTGTCTGTAGTTGATGAAATCTATTTATCGCTTCTTTTTAGACCAGTGGTTCCCAGGCTTTCGTTTCTCACGAACCTAAATAGAAGATTACTGAAAATCCACGGCCAACCTTTCATATATATAAGATATAGTGTCTATACTACAGGAAATTAATACATGTTGAGGCATATATTAATTAATAAACTACCTTGAAAGGCCACTTTGTTAATAAAAAGAAACTATAAAACTACTTAATGTTGTCGAAAATGCCACGAACCAAAAAAGATTCTCTGTGAACCTACATCTGATTCACAGATTCACATGGGACCACTTTGGGAAACCCTGTTTTAGAGGATCGCGCCAGGGTTATGCTCTTCAACTACGAGGCCTTAAATTTTTGTTTCATGTTCTATCACCTCTTCCTTTTCCTCTTACATCCACGATGCAGACATTTGTTTTTGGGAAGTGACTGTATTCACGGAGTAGCTTTTTTGCATTAGGAAGCATTGCCACTGATTGGAACTCGGTACTTCTTTTACTAAGCCACTCTCCTTTATGATTACTTCTTTAAAGTGTCTTGTATTTATTTTCCTTTCAGCATCAGCTATATATGAGCTTTGGACCAATGTACACCTGAAACCCCTACTAAATTTGAGTTCACGTTATAAAAGGACACACCCTCCAGAGTAGTAACATACAGCTCATGATACACCTGGTCGAGTTGCATTCCACCTATGCGCTAAATCACAACCCCGTCTCCTATTCTCCTGTGTGCCCTTAGTTTCACATTATCGGTGTGCATTAGGTCTCTATCAAAAAGGTTGTCATTTTATTATCAGAGGATTATCACCTGCACTCCTCATTGCACCGAGAGTGCGCGCTTACATCTCATTAAGATGCCATTATCGTTCTTTGCGTGGAATGTAAACAAATGTGCTTCATACCCAATTCGAAAACAACAATTCCAGGTAGGAATGATTCCAGAGAAAGTGCTGCTGTTGCGTAGGTGCCAAACGCTCTTATGATCAATAAACTGAGGCAGCTGTGCCACATTTCTATCCACTGGGGTACCGTCATTTCAATAAATTTGTGCGAATGTACACTGTGCACGGTACGTACGTGCCACATCGCAAGCTACATTTTACCGGCTTAGAATAACAATAGGTAATCAGTGATTGGAATAGCTATGGCGATGCCTCACTAGGTAATACAGTCGGCTATGACATTTCCAGGTGCATTGCTTGCCTAACGGGTCACTAAGTATGTATTCAGACTTTTATTGGAGAGAGTGATACATTATGGAAGAGTCGATATGGCTGAGCTTTGTGATGTACGCCTTCCGTAGCTCATTTGTTCAGATTCTTATCGAGTACCTGTCAGGATCAAGATTTATTGCAATACTTTGGTGGACCACAAATGCTTTTTACGATGAGTTATAATAATGTGTATGGTCGATATGATGGAGTGCTCAAACTATTCTTTGACGAACATTCGCTCCAATCGATGATTTAGCCATCTCTGAAACTGATTTTGAACAGGTCACTGATATTCACTTTTAAATGTTTTTAAATAGTAATGAATTATTATGTTGTTAGTTGAATTATTATGTTTCAAATAATTAATTCTCTTATATTAACTGATATAAATTGTGTAAACAAATTTTAAAACTATAAGTTAACTTGAATTTGGGTGTAGTTACAATCTTATAAATTCACATATATCGGCTTTATTTATATATACATTATTTTATTCGAATTTTATTTAAGTAGATTCAGATTTTCTATCCTAGCACACTGTAAAACAACGCAATTGATTTATGAGTAGTAGATGTATAAGTTTGTAATTATTATACTTTTGATAAACATATTAGATTGAATACATCTTGAGATTGAGATTGTTCCTCATGTTTCCTGTACCAAGAACTGTAGAGTCGAAAGCAGACTTTCCTCATGTTTTGGATGGCTGTCAATATCTCTTCTGTGAAATGGTTTGCTCTTGATACCGGTGCCAAGAATCTGCAACTCTCGGAACTCCTTGTCCTGTCACCTCTGATTCTCTAAGATTTCGATGACGGAATTTATTTCCTTCTTATTTGATCATCCAAAAGTCGGATATACGTAACAGATCAGAAAGTTTATCCTGTACCACATTTCACAGTTATATTTATAAAGTAAACTTCCAGATGAAAAGAATTTCACCTTTTCATTTGTTGACCTTCAGTTTTTTGTTTTTAGTGCTTTTGAATTATCCTGTATGATGGTTTTAATATCGCTTCTATTGAATTATTATTTCTATTGAATATCCTAAGTACCGAATTAAACTAAACAGCATACGTTATCTTACCAGTTTGGCAATATTAGGAATACTATCGGTTGGCATTTCCACCAAAGCCTTTGATCCAAATCCTCTTTGATTTCTTCACTAATGAAATTGCGCAGTGTATAGCAATACCTGGTTAAATAACTGAGTACGAAATATTTGACTGTTCTTTTGATGATTATTTGAATGCAATGACTATATTCAAAGTGATCTACAAAGTGGTAGTGTGATCATTGCCTGGGGATCCATTTTCTGATGTCACATATGACGTCTGTTGCGGTGATTGCTATTTATTTTACACCTAATTTTAATGTCAGAGATTAGATTGAATGAAATGAAATGGCGTTGGTAACATATCGTCTGAATTCTGCTCGAATATTATGTAATACTTCGTTCACATTCCATCTGATTGCATTTTAAATATTATGTTAGAGTTCTTTCTATATAATATGCATAATGTTAGAATATCGTATGAAGGTCAAATGGATTCATTATTGCATAACACGATTTATTACTTTACTTTCAGTACCTACATTATGATGATTCAAATCACTATATTGAATTTACGACTTTCTGTTTGTATTTCAGCAGTTCTCGCATCAATATTCAGCCCGATCATATTTCCCAATTTGTCCGATGTGGTTCATTATGGAGGTCTCATGTTTTATTAATGCCCTCCATTAATTTCATCATCAGAATGAAAGTGTGGCAAACTTTTATGCTGCTTTCAAAAGGATTCTTTTCGAAGTGAACAGACGCCTGCCTCTCTGAGTTTTAAACTAACCTACACAAAATCACGCTTCCATATTCAGAATCCCTCTCCATGCGTGTGTTTTTAAAAAAAGAGCTAAAACTTCTTCAGAACAGCTGTCTCACCCTGTTTAATCACGCTAGAAAGATCGAACCATGAAGGTCAACCTCTGACCAGTCGGTCAAAACATCTCAAATATGCTAACCAACTAACGCATAAAGATTTACTACTACTATAGTAGCTCAGCTGAATACAGAAATATGATCTATCTCTTGGAACACTTAGCTACTGTATGAAGTTAGTGTGCTTGCGCTCGTACATAAAAATGATAAGTTGTGTGCTTCTTTTGTTACAGGGAACATAAAGTTTGTGAAGCAAGAGAGATAGACAAGCGGCTGCCATCACTCTATACAGTGTACCATATTCTCAATGTTGATATACTGTGTAAAGCTCGTATTCTAATTGTTATTATATGTAAAATAATATCATTGAAGCCAATTATAAACTGCCGATAGATGGCTCTTATTACTCATGAAGAGGAGTTAGAGAGCTTCGTTAAAACCCACAACGGGATTAACCCAGATTGGTAACACTCAGAGGATCAGCGACGGTGGGGACTGATTATAGGTACAGTACGACCAGAATAGGTATAGTACGACCAGTATAGGTACAGTACGACCAGTATAGATATAGTACGACCAGTATAGATATAGTACGACCAGAATAGGTACAGTACGACCAGAATAGGTACAGTACGACCAGTATAGATATAGTACGACCAGTATAGATATAGTACGACCAGTATAGGTATGGCACGATCAGTATAGATATAGTACGACCAGTATAGATATAGTACGACCAGTATAGGTATAGTACGACCAGTATAGATACAGTACGACCAGTATAGGTATAGTACGACCAGTATAGGTACAGTACGACCAGTATAGGTATAGTACGACCAGTATAGGTGTAACACGACCAGTATAGGTATAGTACGACCAGTATAGGTACAGTACGACCAGTATAGGTATAGTACGACCAGTATAGATACAGTACGACCAGTATAGGTATAGTACGACCAGTATAGGTACAGTACGACCAGTATAGGTATAGTACGACCAGTATAGGTGTAACACGACCAGTATAGGTATAGTACGACCAGTATAGGTACAGTACGACCAGTATAGGTATAGTACGACCAGTATAGATACAGTACGACCAGTAAAGGTATAGTACGACCAGTATAGGTACAGTACGACCAGTATAGGTATAGTACGACCAGTATAGGTGTAACACGACCAGTATAGGTATAGTACGACCAGTATAGATATAGTACGACCAGTATAGATACAGTACGACCAGTATAGGTATAGTACGACCAGTATAGGTACAGTACGACCAGTATAGGTATAGTACGACCAGTATAGGTACAGTACGACCAGTATAGGTATAGTACGACCAGTATAGGTGTAACACGACCAGTATAGGTATAGTACGACCAGTATAGATATAGTACGACCAGTATAGATATATTACGACCAGTATAGGTATAGTACGACCAGTATAGATACAGTACGACCAGTATAGGTATAGTACGATCAGTATAGGTACAGTACGACCAGTATAGGTATAGTACGACCAGTATAGGTACAGTACGACCAGTATAGGTATAGTACGACCAGTATAGGTACAGTACGACCAGTATAGGTATAGTACGACCAGTATAGGTATAGTACGACCAGTATAGGTATAGTACGACCAGTATAGGTATAGTACGACCAGTATGGGTACAGTACGACCAGTATAGGTATAGTACGACCAGTATAGGTATAGTACGACCAGTATAGGTATAGTACGACCAGTATAGGTATAGTACGACCAGTATAGGTACAGTACGACCAGTATAGGTATAGTACGACCAGTATAGGTACAGTACGACCAGTATAGGTACAGTACGACCAGTATAGGTATAGTACGACCAGTATAGGTATAGTACGACCAGTATAGGTATAGTACGACCAGTATAGGTACAGTACGACCAGTATAGGTACAGTACGACCAGTATAGGTACAGTACGATCAATATAGGTACAGTACGATCAGTATAGGTATAGTACGACCAGTATAGATATAGTACACCAGTATAGATATAGTACACCAATATAGGTATAGTACACCAGTAAAGATATAGTTCGACCAGTATAGGTATAGTGCGACCAGTATAGGTATAGTAAGACCAGTATGGATATAGTACATATAACCAGTATAGATATAGTACGACCAGTATAGATATAGTACAAACAGTTTAGATAGAGTACGACCAGCATAGATATAGTACGACCTGTATATATATAGTACGACCTGTATATATATAGTACGACCTGTTTATATATAGTACGACCAGTATATATATAGAATGACCAGTATATATATAGTACGACATGTATATATATAGTACGACCAGTATATATAGTACGACCTGTATATATATATAGTACGACCAGTATATATAGTACGACTAGTATGGATAGAGTACGACTAGTATGGATAGAGTGCGACTAGTATGGATAGAGTACGACTAGTATGGATAGAGTACGACTAGTATGGATAGAGTACGACTAGTATGGATAGAGTAAGACTAGTATGGATAGAGTACGACTAGTATGGATAGAGTACGACTAGTATGGATAGAGTACGACTAGTATGGATAGAGTAAGACTAGTATGGATAGAGTACGACTAGTATGGATAGAGTACGACCAGTATGGATAGAGTACGACAAGTATGGATAGAGTACGACTAGTATGGATAGAGTACGACCAGTATGGATAGAGTACGACAAGTATGGATAGAGTACGAATAGTATGGATAGAGTACGACCAGTATAGAGTACGACTAGTATGGATAGAGTAAGACTAGTATGGATAGAGTACGACTAGTATGGATAGAGTACGACTAGTATGGATAGAGTACGACTAGTATGGATAGAGTACGACTAGTATGGATAGATTAAGACTAGTATGGATAGAGTACGACTAGTATGGATAGAGTACGACTAGTATGGATAGAGTACGACTAGTATGGATAGAGTACGACTAGTATGGATAGAGTACGACTAGTATGGATAGAGTAAGACTAGTATGGATAGAGTACGACTAGTATGGATAGAGTACGACTAGTATGGATAGAGTAAGACTAGTATGGATAGAGTACGACTAGTATGGATAGAGTACGACCAGTATGGATAGAGTACGACAAGTATGGATAGAGTACGACTAGTATGGATAGAGTACGACCAGTATAGAGTACGACTAGTATGGATAGAGTAAGACTAGTATGGATAGAGTACGACTAGTATGGATAGAGTACGACTAGTATGGATAGAGTACGACTAGTATGGATAGAGTACGATCAGTATAGAGTACGACTAGTATGGATAGAGTACGACTAGTATGGATAGAGTACGACCAGTATGGATAGAGTACGACAAGTATGGATAGAGTACGACTAGTATGGATAGAGTACGACCAGTATAGAGTACGACTAGTATGGATAGAGTAAGACTAGTATGGATAGAGTACGACTAGTATGGATAGAGTACGACTAGTATGGATAGAGTACGACTAGTATGGATAGAGTACGACCAGTATAGAGTACGACTAGTATGGATAGAGTAAGACTAGTATGGATAGAGTACGACTAGTATGGATAGAGTACGACTAGTATGGATAGAGTACGACTAGTATGGATAGAGTACGACTAGTATGGATAGAGTAAGACTAGTATGGATAGAGTACGACTAGTATGGATAGAGTACGACTAGTATGGATAGAGTACGACCAGTATAGATACAGTACGACCAGTATAGGTATAGTACGACCAGTATAGGTACAGTACGACCAGTATAGGTATAGTACGACCAGTATAGGTGTAACACGACCAGTATAGGTATAGTACGACCAGTATAGGTACAGTACGACCAGTATAGGTATAGTACGACCAGTATAGATACAGTACGATCAGTATAGGTATAGTACGACCAGTATAGGTACAGTACGACCAGTATAGGTATAGTACGACCAGTATAGGTGTAACACGACCAGTATAGGTATAGTACGACCAGTATAGGTACAGTACGACCAGTATAGGTATAGTACGACCAGTATAGATACAGTACGACCAGTATAGGTATAGTACGACCAGTATAGGTGTAACACGACCAGTATAGGTATAGTACGACCAGTATAGGTGTAACACGACCAGTATAGGTATAGTACGACCAGTATAGATATAGTACGACCAGTATAGATACAGTACGACCAGTATAGGTATAGTACGACCAGTATAGGTACAGTACGACCAGTATAGGTATAGTACGACCAGTATAGGTACAGTACGACCAGTATAGGTATAGTACGACCAGTATAGGTGTAACACGACCAGTATAGGTATAGTTTGACCAGTATAGATATAGTACGACCAGTATAGATATATTACGACCAGTATAGGTATAGTACGACCAGTATAGATACAGTACGACCAGTATAGGTATAGTACGATCAGTATAGGTACAGTACGACCAGTATAGGTATAGTACGACCAGTATAGGTACAGTACGACCAGTATAGGTATAGTACGACCAGTATAGGTACAGTACGACCAGTATAGGTATAGTACGAGCAGTATAGGTATAGTACGACCAGTATAGGTATAGTACGACCAGTATAGGTATAGTACGACCAGTATAGGTACAGTACGACCAGTATAGGTATAGTACGACCAGTATAGGTATAGTACGACCAGTATAGGTATAGTACGACCAGTATAGGTATAGTACGACCAGTATAGGTACAGTACGACCAGTATAGGTATAGTACGACCAGTATAGGTACAGTACGACCAGTATAGGTACAGTACGACCAGTATAGGTATAGTACGACCAGTATAGGTATAGTACGACCAGTATAGGTATAGTACGACCAGTATAGGTACAGTACGACCAGTATAGGTACAGTACGACCAGTATAGGTACAGTACGATCAATATAGGTACAGTACGATCAGTATAGGTATAGTACGACCAGTATAGATATAGTACACCAGTATAGATATAGTACACCAGTATAGGTATAGTACACCAGTATAGATATAGTACACCAATATAGGTATAGTACACCAGTAAAGATATAGTTCGACCAGTATAGGTATAGTGCGACCAGTATAGGTATAGTAAGACCAGTATGGATATAGTACATATAACCAGTATAGATATAGTACGACCAGTATAGATATAGTACAAACAGTTTAGATAGAGTACGACCAGCATAGATATAGTACGACCTATATATATATAGTACGACCTGTATATATATAGTACGACCTGTTTATATATAGTACGACCAGTATATATATAGTATGACCAGTATATATATAGTACGACATGTATATATATAGTACGACCAGTATATATAGTACGACCTGTATATATATATAGTACGACCAGTATATATAGTACGACTAGTATGGATAGAGTACGACTAGTATGGATAGAGTACGACTAGTATGGATAGAGTACGACTAGTATGGATAGAGTAAGACTAGTATGGATAGAGTACGACTAGTATGGATAGAGTACGACTAGTATGGATAGAGTACGACTAGTATGGATAGAGTAAGACTAGTATGGATAGAGTACGACTAGTATGGATAGAGTACGACCAGTATGGATAGAGTACGACAAGTATGGATAGAGTACGACTAGTATGGATAGAGTACGACCAGTATAGAGTACGACTAGTATGGATAGAGTAAGACTAGTATGGATAGAGTACGATTAGTATGGATAGAGTACGACTAGTATGGATAGAGTACGACTAGTATGGATAGAGTAAGACTAGTATGGATAGAGTACGACTAGTATGGATAGAGTACGACCAGTATGGATAGAGTACGACTAGTATGGATAGAGTAAGACTAGTATGGATAGAGTACGACTAGTATGGATAGAGTACGACTAGTATGGATAGAGTAAGACTAGTATGGATAGAGTACTACCAGTATGGATAGAGTACTACCAGTATGGATAGAGTACGACTAGTATGGATAGAGTACTACCAGTATGGATAGAGTACGACAAGTATGGATAGAGTACGACTAGTATGGATAGAGTACTACCAGTATGGATAGAGTACGACAAGTATGGATAGAGTACGACTAGTATGGATAGAGTAAGACTAGTATGGATAGAGTACGACTAGTATGGATAGAGTAAGACTAGTATGGATAGAGTACGACTAGTATGGATAGAGTACTACCAGTATGGATAGAGTACGACAAGTATGGATAGAGTACGACTAGTATGGATAGAGTACTACCAGTATGGATAGAGTACGACAAGTATGGGTAGAGTACGACTAGTATGGATAGAGTAAGACTAGTATGGATAGAGTACGACTAGTATGGATAGAGTAAGACTAGTATGGATAGAGTACGACTAGTATGGATAGAGTACTACCAGTATGGATAGAGTACGACAAGTATGGATAGAGTACGACTAGTAGGGATAGAGTAAGACTAGTATGGATAGAGTACGACTAGTATGGATAGAGTACGACTAGTATGGATAGAGTAAGACTAGTATGGATAGAGTACGACTAGTATGGATAGAGTAAGACTAGTATGGATAGAGTACGACTAGTATGGATAGAGTACTACCAGTATGGATAGAGTACGACAAGTATGGATAGAGTACGACTAGTATGGATAGAGTACTACCAGTATGGATAGAGTACGACAAGTATGGATAGAGTACGACTAGTATGGATAGAGTAAGACTAGTATGGATAGAGTACGACTAGTATGGATAGAGTAAGACTAGTATGGATAGAGTAAGACTAGTATGGATAGAGTACGACTAGTATGGATAGAGTACGACTAGTATGGATAGAGTACGACTAGTATGGATAGGGTACGACTAGTATGGATAGAGTACGACTAGTATGGATAGAGTACGACTAGTATGGATAGAGTACGACTAGTATGGATAGAGTACGAATAGTATGGATAGAGTACGACTAGTATGGATAGAGTACGACCAGTATAGGTATAGTACGACCAGTATAGGTATAGTACGACCAGTATAGGTACAGTACGACCAGTATAGGTACAGTACGACCAGTATAGGTACAGTACGATCAATATAGGTACAGTACGATCAGTATAGGTATAGTACGACCAGTATAGATATAGTACACCAGTATAGATATAGTACACCAGTATAGGTATAGTACACCAGTATAGATATAGTACACCAATATAGGTATAGTACACCAGTAAAGATATAGTTCGACCAGTATAGGTATAGTGCGACCAGTATAGGTATAGTAAGACCAGTATGGATATAGTACATATAACCAGTATAGATATAGTACGACCAGTATATATATAGTACAAACAGTTTAGATAGAGTACGACCAGCATAGATATAGTACGACCTGTATATATATAGTACGACCTGTATATATATAGTACGACCTGTTTATATATAGTACGACCAGTATATATATAGTATGACCAGTATATATATAGTACGACATGTATATATATAGTACGACCAGTATATATAGTACGACCTGTATATATATATAGTACGACCAGTATATATAGTACGACTAGTATGGATAGAGTACGACTAGTATGGATAGAGTACGACTAGTATGGATAGAGTACGACTAGTATGGATAGAGTACGACTAGTATGGATAGAGTAAGACTAGTATGGATAGAGTACGACTAGTATGGATAGAGTACGACTAGTATGGATAGAGTACGACTAGTATGGATAGAGTAAGACTAGTATGGATAGAGTACGACTAGTATGGATAGAGTACGACCAGTATGGATAGAGTACGACAAGTATGGATAGAGTACGACTAGTATGGATAGAGTACGACCAGTATAGAGTACGACTAGTATGGATAGAGTAAGACTAGTATGGATAGAGTACGATTAGTATGGATAGAGTACGACTAGTATGGATAGAGTACGACTAGTATGGATAGAGTAAGACTAGTATGGATAGAGTACGACTAGTATGGATAGAGTACGACCAGTATGGATAGAGTACGACTAGTATGGATAGAGTAAGACTAGTATGGATAGAGTACGACTAGTATGGATAGAGTACGACTAGTATGGATAGAGTAAGACTAGTATGGATAGAGTACTACCAGTATGGATAGAGTACTACCAGTATGGATAGAGTACGACTAGTATGGATAGAGTACTACCAGTATGGATAGAGTACGACAAGTATGGATAGAGTACGACTAGTATGGATAGAGTACTACCAGTATGGATAGAGTACGACAAGTATGGATAGAGTACGACTAGTATGGATAGAGTAAGACTAGTATGGATAGAGTACGACTAGTATGGATAGAGTAAGACTAGTATGGATAGAGTACGACTAGTATGGATAGAGTACTACCAGTATGGATAGAGTACGACAAGTATGGATAGAGTACGACTAGTATGGATAGAGTACTACCAGTATGGATAGAGTACGACAAGTATGGGTAGAGTACGACTAGTATGGATAGAGTAAGACTAGTATGGATAGAGTACGACTAGTATGGATAGAGTAAGACTAGTATGGATAGAGTACGACTAGTATGGATAGAGTACTACCAGTATGGATAGAGTACGACAAGTATGGATAGAGTACGACTAGTAGGGATAGAGTAAGACTAGTATGGATAGAGTACGACTAGTATGGATAGAGTACGACTAGTATGGATAGAGTAAGACTAGTATGGATAGAGTACGACTAGTATGGATAGAGTAAGACTAGTATGGATAGAGTACGACTAGTATGGATAGAGTACTACCAGTATGGATAGAGTACGACAAGTATGGATAGAGTACGACTAGTATGGATAGAGTACTACCAGTATGGATAGAGTACGACAAGTATGGATAGAGTACGACTAGTATGGATAGAGTAAGACTAGTATGGATAGAGTACGACTAGTATGGATAGAGTAAGACTAGTATGGATAGAGTAAGACTAGTATGGATAGAGTACGACTAGTATGGATAGAGTACGACTAGTATGGATAGAGTACGACTAGTATGGATAGGGTACGACTAGTATGGATAGAGTACGACTAGTATGGATAGAGTACGACTAGTATGGATAGAGTACGACTAGTATGGATAGAGTACGAATAGTATGGATAGAGTACGACTAGTATGGATAGAGTACGACCAGTATAGGTATAGTACGACCAGTATAGGTATAGTACGACCAGTATAGGTACAGTACGACCAGTATAGGTACAGTACGACCAGTATAGGTACAGTACGATCAATATAGGTACAGTACGATCAGTATAGGTATAGTACGACCAGTATAGATATAGTACACCAGTATAGATATAGTACACCAGTATAGGTATAGTACACCAGTATAGATATAGTACACCAATATAGGTATAGTACACCAGTAAAGATATAGTTCGACCAGTATAGGTATAGTGCGACCAGTATAGGTATAGTAAGACCAGTATGGATATAGTACATATAACCAGTATAGATATAGTACGACCAGTATAGATATAGTACAAACAGTTTAGATAGAGTACGACCAGCATAGATATAGTACGACCTGTATATATATAGTACGACCTGTATATATATAGTACGACCTGTTTATATATAGTACGACCAGTATATATATAGTATGACCAGTATATATATAGTACGACATGTATATATATAGTACGACCAGTATATATAGTACGACCTGTATATATATATAGTACGACCAGTATATATAGTACGACTAGTATGGATAGAGTACGACTAGTATGGATAGAGTACGACTAGTATGGATAGAGTACGACTAGTATGGATAGAGTACGACTAGTATGGATAGAGTAAGACTAGTATGGATAGAGTACGACTAGTATGGATAGAGTACGACTAGTATGGATAGAGTACGACTAGTATGGATAGAGTAAGACTAGTATGGATAGAGTAAGACTAGTATGGATAGAGTACGACCAGTATGGATAGAGTACGACAAGTATGGATAGAGTACGACTAGTATGGATAGAGTACGACCAGTATAGAGTACGACTAGTATGGATAGAGTAAGACTAGTATGGATAGAGTACGATTAGTATGGATAGAGTACGACTAGTATGGATAGAGTACGACTAGTATGGATAGAGTAAGACTAGTATGGATAGAGTACGACTAGTATGGATAGAGTACGACCAGTATGGATAGAGTACGACTAGTATGGATAGAGTAAGACTAGTATGGATAGAGTACGACTAGTATGGATAGAGTACGACTAGTATGGATAGAGTAAGACTAGTATGGATAGAGTACTACCAGTATGGATAGAGTACTACCAGTATGGATAGAGTACGACTAGTATGGATAGAGTACTACCAGTATGGATAGAGTACGACAAGTATGGATAGAGTACGACTAGTATGGATAGAGTACTACCAGTATGGATAGAGTACGACAAGTATGGATAGAGTACGACTAGTATGGATAGAGTAAGACTAGTATGGATAGAGTACGACTAGTATGGATAGAGTAAGACTAGTATGGATAGAGTACGACTAGTATGGATAGAGTACTACCAGTATGGATAGAGTACGACAAGTATGGATAGAGTACGACTAGTATGGATAGAGTACTACCAGTATGGATAGAGTACGACAAGTATGGGTAGAGTACGACTAGTATGGATAGAGTAAGACTAGTATGGATAGAGTAAGACTAGTATGGATAGAGTAAGACTAGTATGGATAGAGTACGACTAGTATGGATAGAGTACTACCAGTATGGATAGAGTACGACAAGTATGGATAGAGTACGACTAGTAGGGATAGAGTAAGACTAGTATGGATAGAGTACGACTAGTATGGATAGAGTACGACTAGTATGGATAGAGTAAGACTAGTATGGATAGAGTACGACTAGTATGGATAGAGTAAGACTAGTATGGATAGAGTACGACTAGTATGGATAGAGTACTACCAGTATGGATAGAGTACGACAAGTATGGATAGAGTACGACTAGTATGGATAGAGTACTACCAGTATGGATAGAGTACGACAAGTATGGATAGAGTACGACTAGTATGGATAGAGTAAGACTAGTATGGATAGAGTACGACTAGTATGGATAGAGTAAGACTAGTATGGATAGAGTAAGACTAGTATGGATAGAGTACGACTAGTATGGATAGAGTACGACTAGTATGGATAGAGTACGACTAGTATGGATAGGGTACGACTAGTATGGATAGAGTACGACTAGTATGGATAGAGTACGACTAGTATGGATAGAGTACGACTAGTATGGATAGAGTACGAATAGTATGGATAGAGTACGACTAGTATGGATAGGGTACGACCAGTAGCATCAAAATGAGGTTAAATGTGTGCTCTATTACACGGATTATTTATGTGTCTTCATCATCTGACATTATGTCTATTAACTACTGTGATGAACTGGTCACATTATGCATGAAATAGTGATGATATTTATCATAATTATTTGCCTTGTTTTAATGCTATAACTGCAGCCAAAGGATTCACGTGTAAATATAACTCATGCACAATGTAATCCTATGAGCCGATAAAACAAATAACAATGCAATAAAAACAGTTAATTTCATTTTGAGATCCTCGAAAATGCTTCAGCATAGCTACAACTTAATTAGCTACATTTTTTTACTGTGTTAACATGTTGTGTTAAACTTTCACTGAGTAGATTTGAGATAAACCAAAAAAGGAATTTCGAAATACATTTGAATTTTAGTTTTATAAGAAATAGAATATTTTTACGCTCAACCGAAATTAATTTATTTTGATGTTATTTAAATTCATTTATTGTACTCAATTGTTTCTTTTTTCGTTTTTTAATAGAAACAACTTGTAAAACAAACATCATTAATTGTTACTTATAATATGCGCAGTGATTGGTTAATATCTTAGGCATGAATTAGGGTAAGTTACGAATAATCGGTCAGTTCCACATCTTCGGTCATATAAGAAAAAACTATATAATAATTATTATTTTATTTAATTCGTATCTATGATAGCTGCATATAGCATAGGTACCAATAAAAACATATTATTATACAGTTTTTATAACATGACCGAAGATGTGAAACTGACCAATAATTTGTAACTCACCCCTAGATATCAATAATAGCTCCAATGGCAGAGCATAACACAGTCCAAAGTCTTATTGATGTGATACCTAATGATAGACTGTATCTTTGCTGTGCATCATTAGCTGCTATAAATTGCAATGCATCTGCATCATACATCACACTGGTAGCTAATAATACGTTAGTAATTAATGTGATTCACACCCAGTGATTCATATCATCACATTAACTTGTTATTGATAGACTATTGGTATTAGCATTAAAGAGATGTGATTATCACATTTATCACATTTTAGTACTGTTTGTTTATTAATTATCTTTTATGTGATTCACATTGTCACTCTATGTGATTCACATTGTCACTCCATGTGATTCACATTGTCACTCCATGTGATTCACATTGTCACTCTATGTGATTCACATTGTCACTCTATGTGATTCACATTACCACTCTATGTGATTCACATTATCACTCTATGTGATTCCCATTACCACTCTATGTGATTCACACTGTCACTCTATGTAATTCACATTATCACTCTATGTGATTCACATTATCACTTTATGTGATTCACATTGTCACTCTATGTGATTCACATTACCACTCTATGTGATTCACATTACCACTCTATTTGATTCACATTATCACTCTATGTGATTCACATTGTCACTCTATGTGATTCACATTACCACTCTATTTGATTCACATTGTCACTCTATGTGATTCACATTATCACTCTATGTGATTCACATTGTCACTCTATGTGATTCACATTACTACTCTATTTGATTCACATTGTCACTCTATGTGATTCACATTACCACTCTATGTGATTCACATTATCACTCTATGTGATTCACATTACCACTCTATGTGATTCACATTGTCACTCTATGTGATTCACATTATCACTCTATGTGATTCACATTATCACTCTATGTGATTCACATTATCACTCTATGTGATTCACATTACCACTCTATTTGATTCACTTTGTCACTCTATGTGATTCACATTATCACTCTATGTGATTCACATTGACACTCTATGTGATTCACATTATCACTCTATGTGATTCACATTATCACTCTATGTGATTCACATTGTCACTCTATGTGATTCACATTATCACGATCTCTGTGATTCACATTGTCACTCTATGTGATTCACATTATCACTCTATGTGATTCACATTATCACTCTATGTGATTCACATTGTCACTCTATGTGATTCACATTACCACTCTATTTGATTCACATTGTCACTCTATGTGATTCACATTATCACTCTATGTGATTCACATTGTCACTCTATGTGATTCACATTACTACTCTATTTGATTCACATTGTCACTCTATGTGATTCACATTACCACTCTATGTGATTCACATTATCACTCTATGTGATTCACATTACCACTCTATGTGATTCACATTGTCACTCTATGTGATTCACATTGTCACTCTATGTGATTCACATTATCACTCTATGTGATTCACATTATCACTCTATGTGATTCACATTACCACTCTATTTGATTCACTTTGTCACTCTATGTGATTCACATTATCACTCTATGTGATTCACATTGTCACTCTATGTGATTCACATTATCACTCTATGTGATTCACATTATCACTCTATGTGATTCACATTGTCACTCTATGTGATTCACATTATCACGATCTCTGTGATTCACATTGTCACTCTATGTGATTCACATTATCACTCTATGTGATTCACATTATCACTCTATGTGATTCACATTGTCACTCTATGTGATTCACATTATCACGATCTATGTGATTCACATTGTCACTCTATGTGATTCACATTATCACTCTATGTGATTCACATTGTCACTCTATGTGATTCACATTATCACTCTATGTGATTCACATTGTCACTCTATGTGATTCACATTACCACTCTATTTGATTCACATTGTCACTCTATGTGATTCACATTACCACTCTATGTGATTCACATTGTCACTCTATGTGATTCACATTGTCACTCTATGTGATTCACATTGTCACTCTATGTGATTCACATTGTCACTCTATGTGATTCACATTGTCACTCTATGTGATTCACACTGTCACTCTATGTTATTCACATTATCACTCTATGTTATTCACATTGTCACTCTATGTTATTCACATTGTCACTCTATGTGATTCACATTACCACTCTATGTGATTCACATTGTCACTCTATGTGATTCACATTGTCACTCTATGTTATTCACATTATCACTCTATGTTATTCACATTGTCACTCTATGTGATTCACATTGTCACTCTATGTGATTCACACTGTCACTCTATGTTATTCACATTGTCACTCTATGTTATTCACATTGTCACTCTATGTTATTCACATTGTCACTCTATGTGATTCACGGTAACACTACAGTATCCCTGTACACAGTTTCACATTACATTCACATGGTTACATGTGGTTTAACGGTTTTAATGTGGCAATGCAGTATAAATATGTGTTATCCACATTAAAAATATTTAACCATTATAAAAAAACATAAATAACATATGGTTATACTATTTTAAAACCAAATCATAAAAAACACATCGAATAGAGATTGTATACATTTAATACATCATATCCACATGTTAGTTACCATACTTATAACAGGCGTTTACCATGTTTAAACTACCAAATTCATAGCAACATGTCAAATAACATACTTGTAACATATGTTAACTACACGTAATTTACCATATTACCATGTGAAACTTACAATGGTATTCATTTCTAAAAAATATACATGGTATACACATTATTACACATGTTTTAAATGTGTAAGTGGCTCATGGTATACACATGTTTTAAATGTGTAAGTGGCACATGGTATACACATGTTTTAAATGTGTAAGTGGCACATGGTATACACATGTTTTAAATGTGTAAGAGGCTCATGGTATACACATGGAATTGTTTGCAGGGATGTGATTCACATTGACACACTTTTTGTTCCTCGAATCATTAAGTGAGTCACCGTAACTTTTCTAAGAACTGAGCCTCTTCCGTTTCCGGGGTCTGTGTTCCCATTAATATTGCGGCAGTGGAAAGGTAGGCCGCGTGCTATTGCTATTAGAGGCCGAGCATTTTACTGTCTTCTTTGCAAGATAGTTATTATACAATTTATTTATTTATTCATTAAAAATCAAATTCTTTGTAAAAATCTGCAATCTATTATCAATTTATTGAATGGTTTAACGCCGGAACCAAAGGCCATATCGCTCATGTTTAAAAGAAAGGAAATACAAGGGACTGGAAGAAGCAGTCAGAAAGGAAAGTGGCCGTCCAGTCAACACAAATTGACACGGGAACACACATTTGATAGTTTCGAATTAATTTAAATTTAATTGATATTTCACAGTAATAATAAGACTATTATTATATATACTCAATTAGCTAAAGTGGTTCCTCCATTCTATCCGATGTTCTTCTTACCCTGAAAAGAAAAAGAAAATTATTAGTATTGTGAGTAGGTAAGATTTAATGGGACATATTTTGTTAGTATTTGCATTAGTTTTTACTAATTAAAGCTAATGGTAAGTCATAGAAAGTGGAACCTGCCTAATGTGATACTGATATTTTAATTGAAAATCTAAAAATATAATGATACATCAATATTTACATAAAAATAATTCGACTAATAGTAATATGCGTATTAAAACAGTATTTGGTCAATTGGTTAATAACGACAAAAAGGAAAATTTTCCATTTTATTGGTCTAAATAATATTTTTCACAAGAAGGAAAATCAAGGAAGAGATATGAAATGTTTTTTTTTCACAATGCACCCTATAAATCTACCTAAAAGTACTTTTTATATCATTTATCATATTTTAGAAATGTTCTTTGTGATTAGTGAAGTTATTTGTATTCCATTCTCAAATTAATTGGTGAGTAAAATACCTGTAAAATTAACTATCAGAGCTAGGTAGTTATTTCCAATGACCAAAAATATTTCTAGTCTATTTAAGGTAAGTTATGAATAATTGGACGGTTCCACATCTTCGATCACAAATAGAAAAGGGTAGTATTTAACTGTTATTAGTTGGTATCCAGGATACCTGCAGATATCATGGATACCAACTAATATAAATTATTGCTATATTTTTCCCTTAAATGAGAAAAAAACTGGATACATTCATTTTATTGATTTTTATGAATGAATACATGCTTTATTTTCATTGAATATCATGATCATTAATTTGCTTCAGTTGTCCCCATTCTACGTCAATAAGTTAAAATCGTAGACAAATCGTAACAACTTTATAACTCCAATAGCGTCATTTTTGTTAATAATATAACATTATCATTGCAGTAAATTTTCTCCAGTCTTATATTTTATATAACTTCAACTAATAAAGTGATAATTAAACACTTTAATTATGTGAAGAAAATGTTATACAATATTTAATGGCTTTAATATCACGTAAAAAATTTGATAAATATAATTTAACTCACTCAGTTTTTAAGTATTTACAGTAAAATTTACATTATTTTATAGGGTGAATTGCAATATCCCATTTACAGTTTATATTTAGATGCTCATTGCAACATAAGGGGGATGTTTCATATCACCGATACTTACTCATTATCGTTTGTTTGGTCGTCTGTGAATTCGCTTTGTAAATCGTACGAGTATTTCTGAAGGTAATAATCGTTTCTGTCGTACTTTTTAAACTGTCGAATATCATCCTTGCGGTGGTATTCATTTTCAGATGCCGATATTCGTTCTCTGAGCATAGTATTCGTTGAGCAGGCATGTCTTCTTCTCGCTTCACATTAGTTGATGCATCGGGCGAGAGAAGCGATCTAGCGAGTGACGGCGATAGGACTACAAATGGCACGAAGTGTTTGGAGGGATGAAATGGAAAAACATCGGAGTGATGAATGGGTTGTGATGTGGGTGTATCTGTGATACGATAAGAAATAGGTATCTGTGATACGTTAAAATGAGTATCTGTGATACGATAAGAAATGGGTATCTGTGATACGATAAGAAATAGGTATCTTTGATACGATAAGAAATGGGTATCTGTGATACGATAAGAAATAGGTATCTGTGATACGTTAAAATGAGTATCTGTGATACGATAAGAAATGGGTATCTGTGATACGATAAGAAATAGGTATCTTTGATACGATAAGAAATGGGTATCTGTGATACGATAAGAAATAGGTATCTTTGATACGATATGAAATGGGTATCTGTGGTACGATAAGAAATTGGTATCTATGGTACGATATGAAATGGGTATCTGTGGTACGATATGAAATGGGTATCTGTGGTACGATGTTGTGTTTGTATCTGTGATGCGAAATGAAATTGGTATCTGTGATACGATATAGATTAGGTATCTATAATACGATGTTGTGTTTGTATCTGCGATGCGAGATGAAATAGGTATCTATGATATGATATGGTATGTGTATCTGTTTACGATGTGAAATTGGTATCTGTGATAAGTTATAGACTAGGTATCTGTAATACGATGTTGTGTTTGTATCTGTAATGTGATTTTAATTTGGTATCTGTTATGGTTATCAGTTAAATATGTATAATATTTATCCTGAATGGTTATGCGATATGTTCATTGACGTACTGTAAGTGAGACTGCCTAGCACACAAAGTTACGAAGCATAAGTTCTTTTCGATATCACCACTTTAATAAGTTGCACAAGTTCCGGATTTCGCAACATTCCATTAATTTTCTAAATATCTGATGGCATCACAAACAATTTAACATTTACTCTTTTCACTTTTTCTTCTCTTCAGATAAATTAAAATACTCCTGTTAAATGTTCAATTTTAGAGATAAATAATTAAATTCTAATTGAATGTTGCTGCTGAAAAAAAATGAAATAAAATATTTAGAAATTGTTTCGAATATTTAGTTAGAATAAAGTCTGTGGTATTTGGTGCTACTATTTCAGTTACAATAAAGTCTGCGGTATTTGGTGCTAATATTTCAGTTAGAATAAAGTCTGCGGTATTTGGTGCTAATATTTCAGTTAGAATAAAGTCTGCGGTATTTGATGCTAATATTTCAGTTACAATAAAGTCTGCGGTATTTGGTGCTAATATTTAATTGCAAAATGTAACCAGAGTCTAGCAGTCAACATTTAGGTTACTTGTTAAAATCCATAAAGCCCAAAGCCGTCATTTTCAATAAATTCTTCCACATTTTATTCGAAATTATTGTATTAAATACTTTGAGTATATCTCGAAAGCAATTTCCGGGAGTGTGAATATCTTTAATGTCAATTTGTTGTAAATGTCAAAGTTAGCGCAGAGTCACTTTGCACACCTCCTTCCACTGCCATGACTGAACGAGAACTGAAACTTTGTGGCTGGGGACAGTCGCGTGTGAGAGTGAGCTGTGAATCACTGTAAACTGTGACTCACATGATTCACTGCACGCAGTGACTCACATTTTGCATTTTCACACAGATCACAAAATGAGATTAACTACATACAGATATCTACACAGTTATATTCACGCAATGATCTCTAACAGTGATTCTAACCGATCACTGCATGCAATGACCAGAGTACAGTGACTCGCACACAGTGATTCAGTCTGCACGTAACTCAAGCAAAGTGTTTCACAGGCAATACTATTTGCGTGTTCAAGTGTTCTGTGTACAATAATGGTTACAATAAGTGGCTGTGGAAAGCAGTCTAATGTTTCGTTTATTATGTAATAATGCGGAGAAATGTTAGCCTTTTTTACTCAGTGGAAAGATTTCACTTTTATCTTCAGTGTTCACATGCAAAGAAAAGAATTAGAGATTGAAAAGACAAATTATTGAAGAAACATAACTAGAGTGAACAAATACTATAGTTACAGTGAACAAATACGAAAGTTAGAGTGAACAACTACGATAGTTAGAGTGAACCACTACGATAGTTAGAGTGAACAAGTACGATAGTTAGAGTGAACAAGTACGATAGTTAGAGTGAACAACTACGATAGTTAGAGTGAACAGCTACGATAGTTAGAGTGAACAGCTACGATAGTTAGAGTGAACAGCTACGATAGTTAGAGTGAACAACTGCGATAGTTAGAGTGAACCACTACGATAGTTAGAGTGAACAAGTACGATAGTTAGAGTGAACAAGTACGATAGTTAGAGTGAACAAGTACGATAGTTAGAGTGAACAGCTACGATAGTTAGAGTGAACAACTACGATAGTTAGAAAGAACAGCTACGATAGTTAGAGTGAACAACTACGATAATTAGAGTGAACAGGTACGATAGTTAGAGTGAACAAGTACGATAGTTAGGGTGAACAGCTACGGTAGTTAGAGTGAACAACTACGATAGTTAGAGTGAACAGGTACGATAGTTAGAGTGAACAGGTACGATAGTTAGAGTGAGTAGTTACAATATAAAGATGTTTTACATACACTCGTTTTTAGATAATGATATATGTATATATTGTTTATATCTGAACAGATAGTGTTCTGTTAGTTAGCGCATAGTGATTGAATTATATATAGGTTGAAGTCAATGTTTAGCGCATATTTGAAAATAAGTAATTTTATTAGAATATCGCCAGTGTTTTAGTTAATTATTATATATTCTAATATCTCTATTCTAATTAACTTGTCACTTTGATATAACATCTGTTAAAATAATAAACATTTCAATCAGTCTAGAATCCTGGCTACCAATTTCCGATCTGTATTCTTAGGTATATTTCTAGGTAAAACCGTAAGACTGGACTTCACCGCTAACCTAACCCTAGATGAATAGTGTGTTCAGGTGACGGGTATATTCAACCCCGGAAAGTTCCACTCCACTTTACGGGTTAGGTTTAGCTAGTCATTAATATTAATCATTTATTAATATTGTATATATTATACTAGGTAAGTTGCATTTTCTTTGAATCAAATTAAACCTTCATGATGGCCAATCACCAGCTGTTTATTTCTCACTGCACATGTGATAGAAAAGCAGAAAGAAAGATTGCGTGAACGCTCTTTATCAGTTGATATACATATATAGTTTTTCAATCACAAACTGATTATTTTCGCTTTCGCTGATACAATAGAAATATTAACTGTAAAATGATGTCAACTAGTTTAAAAAAAATATTGTTCGTAATTTACATGCTTAAAGTAAAGCTTTTTTTTTGCATTTGAACGTCACTTGGTA
Source organism: Caprella mutica (assembly GCA_947561585.1). Taxonomy (NCBI): domain Eukaryota; kingdom Metazoa; phylum Arthropoda; class Malacostraca; order Amphipoda; family Caprellidae; genus Caprella; species Caprella mutica. Next base: position 114,474 of record CANNZV010001999.1, read on the forward strand.
TAATATAGTCTTATTGTTTTTAAACTTAACTGCAAGTTTCATACACATTTACTAGACTCACATTTGTTACAAAATGTTCCTCTGCTAATGCTATCGTGTTGAAAATTTGTTCAAGAGCCCTCAGTGGATCTACTCTGAAGTTGTCTGTGGTGAACGGAAGAGAAGGGGGTGGCGTAGCGACTATTGGACCCCGAACTGTTGTAATTTGGATTATGTATTGTCTATTTTTCATTTTTACCATGTTTTATAGGATAGCGCTAAGGTTATGCTCTTCAACTACGAAATCTTAGATTGTTTGTTTAGGTAGGCTCGTAGGCTTCAATTACTAACAACTCTTCATTTTCCTCTTTCATCCGTGAATGCAGTCACCAGAGCTTTTGTCCCTTTTCATCACATTGCGACTGCATGCATTCACTGATTAGCTATTCTGCGTCCATGAGCATTGTCACAGGGGTGGAATTTACAAGGCTGGAACTTAACTGGGTGGTATGTACCTAGAACCGTGTATTTAGTATTTTATTGGAGTGAAATATACTTGGATGGAAAAGTGCCGGGAAGGAATATTCCGGGTTTGGAATATATAAGGGTGAAATATATTGGGGTGAAATATACTGGAGTAGAATATTTTGGGGTGGAATATACCGTAATTGAATATATCGACAGGGGTGGAGTATACAGGGGTGGAGCATACAGGGGTGGAATATAGGTACCAGGATAGGTAGAATATACAGGGGTGCAATATAACGGCCACCATCCTCCTGATACGAATTAAACTACAATTTTATTTTCTCAATTTAAAATGTTTAAAGAATTTCATATTCCATTATTTGCTAAGCTGTATATTTAGTATTATAGGCACAGTTATGGTGCCTATAATATGACTCTGATATAACTTTATCCCTATGGGTAACTTATTAACATTGATTTTGTTTGTGTAAACACTATGTGAATAAATAGAAATGCAACTTTAATTAAATAGAAATACAACTTTATGAAATATATAATGAGAAACAGCTCTGCCTGTGTAAAATTATCACCAAATTAACCATTAATTCCCTCGAAACTATTAGTCGAACTTTTTCTGCCCTAATTATGTCTTACTGTCTATGTTTATTGTTACCATTTCCAAATGCTTTCATTTGAGCTCATATCATGTACAGTCTGGTAACATGCAGTCATATTACCTTATCATGTCTAGTTATTACTATTGAACATTTTCTTTGTTACCACAGAGAATATCCACCTTAAGATCGTGATGCGTAATTTCAGCATTGTACCATTCAGAAAAGAAATAATTGGTATCTGGTAAGATCTGCAGCTAATTTCAGTAAGGAAATTGGCCTATAAAGTACAGGAAGCAAGCGTATCATCCTAACGGAGCTGCCCAATGATAATTACCTCCAGTTTCTCTAATTGCGACTATAGTCTCTTCCATCATAGCAACAAAGCGAGTCTTGCGATTTCTGTGCGCATGCGTGGAATTATATCCGCTGTTCTTTCTCCAGTGAATTCTCCTCATGAAAGTGAGAGGTGAATGAACCCCATGACTCTCAGAACTGCATAGAGGTGACTCATGAGTCACATCGATCTAAGTCAGGATAGCACACTCTGCATATCAGAACAGTTAGATTTAGTGAGGAAAGTGAGAGTGTGGGCAAGGGGCAATGAAAGTTAAAACACTTTTGGTATACGACAAAAGTTACAGTGTAATGAGAACTGCAGTGTTACAGTATAATGAGAACTGCAGTGTTACAGTGTAATGAGAACTGCAGTGTTACAGTGTAATGAGAACTGCAGTGTTACAGTGTAATGAGAACTGCAGTGTTACAGTGTAATGAGAACTGCAGTGTTACAGTGTAATGAGAACTGCAGTGTTACAGTGTAATGAGAACTGCAGTGTTACAGTGTAATGAGAGCTGAAGTGTTACCTACTCTGTCTACTGGTTAGCTACTACACTACATACTTTGTCTACTGGTTAGCTACTACACTACCTACTTTGTCTATTAGTTAGCTACTACACTACCTACTCTGTCTACTGGTTAGCTACTACACTACCTACTTTGTCTACAGGTTAGCTACTATAGCTACTACATTACCTACTTTGTCTATTAGTTAGCTACTACACTACCTACTCTGTCTACTGGTTAGCTACTACACTACCTACTTTGTCTACAGGTTAGCTACTATAGCTACTACATTACCTACTTTGTCTATTAGTTAGCTACTACACTACCTACTCTGTCTACTGGTTAGCTACTACACTACCTACTTTGTCTACAGGTTAGCTACTATAGCTACTACATTACCTACTTTGTCTATTAGTTAGCTACTACACTACATACTTTGTCTATTAGTTAGCTACTACACTACCTACTCTGTCTACTGGTTAGCTACTACACTACCTACTTTGTCTACAGGTTAGCTACTATAGCTACTACATTACCTACTTTGTCTATAAGTTAGCTACTACACTACCTACTCTGTCTACTGGTTAGCTACTACACTACCTACTTTGTCTACAGGTTAGCTACTATAGCTACTACATTACCTACTTTGTCTATTAGTTAGCTACTACACTACCTACTCTGTCTACTGGTTAGCTACTACACTACCTACTTTGTCTACAGGTTAGCTACTATAGCTACTACATTACCTACTTTGTCTATTAGTTAGCTACTACACTACATACTCTGTCTACTGGTTAGCTATTGTACTACCTACTTTCTACTGTTAAGCTACAGTAGGTACTACCTACTTTCTACTGTTAAGCTACAGTAGGTACTACCTACTTTGCCAACTAGGTATAATTCAGAACAGTCTTCTGAGACGGAGTATTGGCTGCATTGATTTCTCTCACATCAAACATTTCACTCAATAATGTATTTCAGATGTCGCCACAGTTGCTTTATCGGGTCATGTATTCCATTAGTACATCAATGATATTAAATTTAATCGAGTATATTGAATCAAGGAATATAAAATATATACTGTATTTTAAATAAATATATAATTCTAATCATACATATATTTTTTCTGCATATATTCTACTTTACATTAAATTTATTACACTATTATTAGAGTTCGTGCATGTTTATTTTATCTTTTACAGTTAATGCCTATCGTTTGTATGAATAGCTGGACTAGAAGTACTTGCTATTTATTCAATGCCTATGATTGTACAGCCATGAATAAAAAGCACTGGCGATAAAGAAAAACTGACAAAAACATCACAATCTATACCAGTGAGTGAGTGGAACAAAGGCATATCAAAGTTACAGCAATTACTGGACTTTGGTGTTCTGAATGCTTATATATTGTCAAGTGAAACCAGAGACCGATAACCGTGACCGGTGATTGGTGAGATAGCTACGGTAGTTATAGTTATATCGACAGTAATGTACTCAATCATTGTCAATTATAGTATTCGATAGTATATGCAAAGGTTATTAATTTAAATTACACTACTAAATAATATATCCATTACACCTTTAATATGTAAATATAAATTCAATTAATATTTCCGTGGAAATATATGTGTATATCATTTTCATACACTTTAATGCATTACTAAATAGCAATACAAGTTCTTTCTTACGCCTATACAATTTATTTCTACCATTAAATTAATCTTTGAAAGACCATAAAGTCTACATTTAAAGCATTGCACAATTTATGGGACCTGGAAAATAGAATTGACTAATTAAATTATAATTAAATTCATTATAATAAAATGGTGAGTGACTGGAAAATAAAACACTAGTTTATAGGACACTAGATAGTAAAACACTAGTTAGTAGAACACTAGTTACTAGAACACTAGTTACTTGAACACTAGTTACTAAAACACTAGTTACTAGAACACGAGTTACTAGAACACTAGTTGCTAGAACACTAGTTACTTGAACACTAGTTACTAGAACACTAGTTACTAGAACACTAGTTATTAGAACACTAGTTATTAGAACACTAGTTACTAGAACACTAGTTACTAAAACACTAATTAGTAAAACACTAGTTACTGGAACACTAGTTACTAGAACACTAGTTACTAAAACACTAGTTATCAGAACACTAGTTACTACAACATTAGTTACTAGAACATTAGTTACTAGAACACTAGTTACTAGAACACTAGTTACTAGAACACTAGTTACTAGAACACTAGTTATTAGAACACTAGTTATTAGAACACTAGTTACTAGAACACTAGTTACTAAAACACTAATTAGTAAAACACTAGTTACTGGAACACTAGTTACTAGAACACTAGTTACTAAAACACTAGTTATCAGAACACTAGTTACTACAACATTAGTTACTAGAACACTAGTTATCAGAACACTAGTTACTACAACATTAGTTACTAGAACATTAGTTACTAGAACACTAGTTACTAGAACACTAGTTACTAGAACACTAGTTACTAGAACACTAGTTACTAGAACACTAGTTATTAGAACACTAGTTACTAGAACACTAGTTATTAGAACACTAGTTACTAGAACACTAGTTATTAGAACACTAGTTACTAGAACACTAGTTATTAGAACACTAGTTATTAGAACACTAGTTACTAGAACACTAGTTATTAGAACACTAGTTACTAGAACACTAGTTATTAGAACACTAGTTATTAGAACACTAGTTACTAGAACACTAGTTATTAGAACACTAGTTATTAGAACACTAGTTACTAGAACACTAGTTATTAGAACACTAGTTATTAGAACACTAGTTACTAGAACACTAGTTACTAGAACACTAGTTACTAGAACACTAGTTACTAGAACACTAGTTACTAGAACACTAGTTATTAGAACACTAGTTACTAGAACACTAGTTACTAGAACACTAGTTACTAGAACACTAGTTACTAGAACACTAGTTATTAGAACACTAGTTACTAGAACACTAGTTACTAGAACACTAGTTACTAGAACACTAGTTACTAGAACACTAGTTATTAGAACACTAGTTATTAGAATACTTGTTACTAGAACACTAGTTATTAGAACACTAGTTACTAGAACACTAAGTAGTAAAACACTAGTTACTAGAACACTAGTTACTAGAACACTCAAATATTAACGGACAGACTGGAACAGTACATGCACCGGAAAAAAGTGTCCGCTATGCCCATTAATGGCCGCTATGCGCGACTGAGGTTTTACTTCAGTTGGGATTTTAAACTTAGCATTTTTTCTTCATCAGCATTTCAAAGAAACGCTAATGAAGGTAAACGATCTTAGATTATTACCCTTGCAGAATGCGGGATTTTCATCAGAATTTATTTATTTATTTATCTTGTTATTCGCTTAACTGAAAAAAAGTTCAACCAAATTGCCTTAAATTTGGTGAAACGATTGGTCCATGTCCAGTGACCTGCTGGTAGTCTTTTGGGAGTGACCCGGTCAAAGGTCAAGGTCGCGGTGATTTATAACTCGAAAAGTATTGAACCATATTGCATGAATCTTTGTGGAACGATTAGTCAATATACAGGAACCATTTTGTTATATTTTGGGAGTGATCAGGTCAAAGATCAAGATCAAGGCCATTTGTAACTCAAAAAGTATTCAACCAAATTGTCTGAAATTTGATGGTACAATTGGTCAATGACCAGGAACGATGTGGTAGAATTTCAAGGTCAAGGTCATTTATAACTCAAAAAGTATTGTACCATATTGCATGAAACTTGGTGGGAGAACGGGTCAAAGCGGAGGCGAAAGTATGCGCTCTACCCAGTGCACATAATCTAGTTTTCAATGAAAATCTTATAACATTTGTATAACTTATATAATTGTACGAGTTACGACATAATAAGGTAGAACTGTCGCTTAAAGTACTACGTGTAGAATATGATAAAAAGGGTAATATTTGCACTTCACTTACATAGATATCTGTGTACCTACATGCAAACTAATATACATAACATAATTAGGAATCGTTAATTAAACTGAAAACAATGTAAAATAAATTCATTTCTTTCCAGATTCTTATTTTTTGGTTCGGTTGAGTAAATAAAGTGTATAATGCAACATAATATAGAATTGTTACACCTGTTTTTAATTTTTATAGAGCTTTTCTAATCAAAGAAAATGTGGCGGAAAAAGAGTAACAATATCAAAATACTAAAATTGTGAAAGACAATGTATACATTTAGTGTTGAATGTTAATTGTAACATCTCTGAATATAATCGATGTTTGACTAGATACTTAGCAGACGAATAAAATATTCGTTTAACCACATAATTTAAAGAGGTCGTTGTAGTGAGCTGCATACACGGTAGAACGGACAAAATCGTCTGCTGTACGAGCCTTTCCTGCAACTAATAACAAACGATTGATTTATAAATTTGTAATACAGTGTAAGAACTGGCAGTACAGTGTAAGAACTGGCAGTACAGTGTAAGTACTATAAGTACAGTGTAAGAACTGGCAGTACAGTGTAGGTACTATAAGTGCAGTGTAAGAACTGGCAGTACAGTGTAAGTACTATAAGTGCAGTGTAAGTACTATAAGTACAGTGTAAGTACTATAAGTACAGTGTAAGTACTATAAGTGCAGTGTAAGTACTATAAGTACAGTGTAAGTACTATAAGTACAGTGTAAGTACTATAAGTACAGTGTAAGTACTATAAGTACAATGTAAGTACTATAAGTACAGTGTAAGTACTATAAGTACAGTGTAAGTACTATAAGTACAGTGTAAGTACTATAAGTACAGTGTAAGTACTATAAGTACAGTGTAAGTACGATAAGTACAGTGTAAGTACTATAAGTACAGTGTAAGTACTATAAGTACAGTGTAAGTACTATAAGTACAGTGTAAGTACTATAAGTACAGTGTAAGTACTATAAGTACAGTGTAAGTACTATAAGTACAGTGATAGTACCATAAGTATAGTTTAAGTACTATAAGTACAGTGTTAGTACTGTAAGTACAGTGAAAGTACAGTCAGTACAGTGTAAGTACTATAAGTGCAGTGTAAGTACTATAAGTACAGTGTAAGTACCATAAGTACAGTCAATACAGTGTAAGTACTATAAGTACAGTGTAAGTACTATAAATACAGTGTTAGTACAGTCAGTACAGTGTAAGTACTGTCAGTACAGTGTAAGTACTATAAGTACAGTCAGTACAGTGTAAGTACTGTAAGTACAGTGTAAGTACCATAAGTACAGTCAATACAGTGTAAGTACTATAAGTACAGTGTAAGTACTATAAGTACAGTGTAAGTACTATAAGTACAGTGTAAGTAGTACATTGTAAGTACCATAAGTACAGTCAATACAGTGTAAGTACTATAAGTACAGTGTAAGTACTATAAGTACAGTGTAAGTACTATAAGTACAGTGTAAGTACTATAAGTACAGTGTAAGTACTATAAGTACAGTCAGTACAGTGTAAGTAGTATAAGTACAGTGTAAGTACTATAAGTTCATTGTAAGTACTATAAGTACAGTGTAAGTAGTACAGTGTAAGTACCATATGTACAGTCAATACAGTGTAAGTACTATAAGTACAGTGTAAGTACTATAAGTACAGTGTAAGTACTATAAGTACAGTGTAAGTACTATAAGTACAGTGTAAGTACTATAAGTACAGTGTAAGTACTATAAGTACAGTGTAAGTACTATAAGTACAGTGTAAGTACTATAAGTACAGTGTAAGTACTATAAATACAGTGTAAGTACTATAAGTACAGTGTAAGTACTGACATTACAGTGTAAGTACTATAAGTACAGTCAGTACAGTGTAAGTACTATAAGTACAGTCAGTACAGTGTAAGTTTTATAAGTACAATCAGTACAGTGTAAGTACTATAAGTACAGTCAGTACAGTGTAAGTACAGTCAGTACAGTGTAAGTACTGTCAGTACAGTATAAGTACAGTCAGTACAGTATAAGTGCAGTCAATACAGTATAAGTACTCTCAGTACAGTATAAGTACTGTCAGTACAGTATAAGTACTGTCAGTACAGTCAATACAGTATAAGTGCAGTCAATACAGTATAAGTACTGTCAGTATAGTATAAGTACTCTCAGTACAGTATAAGTACTGTCAATACAGTATAAATACTGTCAGTACAGTATAAGTACAGTCAATACAGTATAAGTACTGTCAGTATAGTATAAGTACTGTCAGTATAGTATAAGTACTGTCAGTATAGTATAAGTACTGTCAGTATAGTATAAGTACTGTCAGTATAGTATAAGTACTGTCAGTATAGTATAAGTACTCTCAGTACAGTATAAGTACTGTCAATACAGTATAAGTACTGTCAGTACAGTATAAGTACAGTCAATACAGTATAAGTACTGTCAGTATAGAATAAGTACTGTCAGTATAGTATAAGTACTGTCAGTATAGTATAAGTACTCTCAGTACAGTATAAGTACTGTCAGTACAGTATAAGTGCAGTCAATACAGTATAAGTACTGTCAGTATAGTATAAGTACTCTCAGTATAGTATAAGTACTGCCAGTACAGTATAAGTACAGTCAATACAGTATAAGTACTGTCAGTACAGTATAAGTACTGTCAGTACAGTCAATACAGTATAAGTACTGTCAGTACAGTATAAGTACAGTCAATACAGTATAAGTACTGTCAGTATAGTATAAGTACTGTCAGTATAGTATAAGTACTCTCAGTACAGTATAAGTACTGTCAGTACAGTATAAGTACAGTCAGTACAGTATAAGTACAGTCAATACAGTATAAGTACTGTCAGTACAGTATAAGTACAGTCAATACAGTATAAGTACTGTCAGTACAGTATAAGTACTGTCAGTACAGTCAATACAGTATAAGTACTGTCAGTACAGTATAAGTACTGTCAGTACAGTATAAGTACTGTCAGTACATTATAAGTACTGTCAGTACAGTATAAATACTGTCAGTACAGTATAAATACTGTCAGTACAGTATAAGTAATGTCAGTACAGTATAATTACTGTCAGTACAGTATAAATACTGTGAGTACAGTATAAGTAATGTCAGTACAGTGTTAGTACTGGCAGTACATTATAGGTACTGTCAGTACAGTATAAGTACTATAAGTACAGTGTTAGTACTATAAGTACAGTGTTAGTACTGTCAGTACAGTTTCAGTATAGCAAGTACAGTTTAAATAATTACTTCCAAAGTTATTAGAATGTTGAAATATCTTATCATTCCGATCATATAATAACTATTTACATTTATACCAATTACTTCAGCAAGTAATTTAACAGTGCAAAGTAATTACTCTATCATGGCGCAGTGAAATCTTTTGCTCCAGTTTTTCAATCATCAAAGTTGGTTCCAATGTCAGTCAATATTTCTGGGCATTCATTTCAAATTAAATAGCTAATATCTAGTTCAAAGAAATGCCTCAGTAGCTTTAATTATGATATAACGCATAATGGCGTGTCATTGCAAGAATGTAGATAGCTACATAGGCAATATAGCTACACAGTAAAATGCAATTATCACATATCGTATTCAATTGTAGATAATATATCTTCATGCGGAAGCCCTTAACTCAATTATCTATTTTTGTGGTCATTATAAAGGTAAGAATGTCAGAGTCTGTTATTAAGGGATGCGGTGATTTAAGGAGAATGCCTTTAAATTCAGACGCCTTAGTTTCTAACAGAGTGGCGCATTATTCTAAGCAGCGCTATTATTATTAGGCCCTTATTAAGATGATGGCTATCACAGTTTAGAGGCAAGAGGCCATCACAGACTGACGCTAAAGAGCTTATCAAACTCTTCAAAGAATAATGGAGGCTAATCCAGCCAGTATATTTTCTATTTAGGCCCACCATTTTCACTGCTAGGCCTAATATCTTCCATTTTATTTAATATTAACTGCAGTGGTATAGAAGATAAGATAATAAGTAGTTGATTTGAAGGAAATGTCATGGCACTGAATGTTGTACTGACACTGAATGTTGTACTGACACTGAATGTTGTACTGGCACTGAATGTTGTACTGGCACTGAATGTTGTACTGGCACTGAATGTTGTACTGACACTGCATGTTGTACTGACACTGAATGTTGTACTGGCACTGAATGTTGTACTGGCACTGAATGTTGTACTGACACTGCATGTTGTACTGACACTGAATGTTGTACTGGCACTGAATGTTGTACTGGCACTGAATGTTGTACTGGCACTGAATGTTGTACTGACACTGCATGTTGTACTGACACTGAATGTTGTACTGGCACTGAATGTTGTACTGGCACTGAATGTTGTACTGACACTGCATGTTGTACTGACACTGAATGTTGTACTGGCACTGAATGTTGTACTGGCACTGAATGTTGTACTGGCACTGAATGTTGTACTGGCACTGAATGTTGTACTGGCACTGAATGTTGTACTGACACTGCATGTTGTACTGGCACTGAATGTTGTACTGGCACTGAATGTTGTACTGACACTGAATGTTGTACTGGCACTGAATGTTGTACTGACACTGCATGTTGTACTGACACTGAATGTTGTACTGACACTGAATGTTGTACTGGCACTGAATGTTGTACTGGCACTGAATGTTGTACTGGCACTGAATGTTGTACTGACATTGAATGTTGTACTGACTCTGAATGTTGTACTGACACTGAATGTTGTACTGAAACTGAATGTTGTACTGACACTGAATGTTGTACTGGCACTGAATGTTGTACTGGCACTGAATGTTGTACTGACACTGCATGTTGTACTGACATTGAATGTTGTACTGAAACTGAATGTTGTACTGACACTGAATGTTGTACTGACACTGAATGTTGTACTGACACTGAATGTTGTACTGACACTGAATGCTGAATGTTGTACTGGCACTGAATGTTGTACTGGCACTGAATGTTGTACTGGCACTGAATGTTGTACTGGCACTAAATGTTGTACTGACACTGAATGTTGTACTGGCACTGAATGTTGTACTGACACTGAATATTGTACTGGCACTGAATGTTGTACTGACACTGAATGTTGTACTGGCACTGAATGTTGTACTGACACTGAATGCTGAATGTTGTACTGGCACTGAATGTTGTACTGACACTGAATGTTGTACTAACACTGAATGCTGAATGTTGTACTGGCACTGAATGCTGAATGTTGTACTGGCACTGAATGCTGAATGTTGTACTGGCACTGAATGCTGAATGTTGTACTGGCACTGAATGTTGTACTGACACTGTTGTGATACAACTTACTAAACTTATATTTAATATATTATATATGCATGCGTAGTACATAGTTAGTGTACTCCTGTAGTACACTGTACATTGTGCAGTGCACAGTCAGTGTGCTAGGCAGTGCACATAGCTCCTATCCCGTTTTGTGGTAAAGTACTAATACCCCGTGTGGGCGACAGGCCCCTACCCTCTAAGGGTAAGCATTGATATCCTGGCTTTAGCACCAAATTTGGATGCATCTTGTCCTTGTTCTTTTCTTTTCTCTTATAACTTTTATTAGCGAAGTGAATTATCAGTGACAAATTATAGATCACGTAATATCAAAGGTCTCCTTCACTAAAATAAAAATGTATCTAGAAGTGCTTTAAATTTGTAGAGTTAAGATTATATAACATATAACAGTTAACAGAAAACCAAACGATCAAATATTAATTTAATTACTTATTCAAGAAAATATTCACACTCAACCGTAACAGTCTGACATTTCTATTAGATTCAATAGAAGAACAAGTACTCTAGACTAACTTTATTACGTGTTAACGTATGTTTAATTGTAATTAGGTATATGTATAGGTTCACTTTTTAGATAGCTACTGTAAATGTTTTTTAGGATATTAGTATTTAGATAGCGGTATATGTAGTTATTTATAATATGTCTAAAAGCTTTATTGTGGGTTTTAAAGTTTTCAGAAGTGGTATCCGAAAAAAATCCCCAGGAGGAAAAAATCCCCCGTGGAAAGTATCCCCTGGAAAACATATTTGTACCCAATTTGTAGAAAAGTGTTGTAGAAAAATGTGACGAATGTAGCTTTACAAGGTGTCCGCAAAAAAGTAGACAATTTAAAAGGCTTGTAATTTGTAAACTATTAGTGCTAGATAATTGAATTAGATTTCATTTTAAAGATAAGAATTCAAAGTTTTATTTCATTTTAAATTTATTATTACATTACTACCACCAGTCTCAATAAACTTATCAAGATGAAAAATGATTTTTTATCACATTCTGTATATAGTATTAGCATGTAAGAATTCTTGATGGCATTCCATTAAAACGGTGTCAAATAAATGTGTTACATTACATGCTAAGATTAAATGAACAATAGTTTTCTTTATTTATGTCTCAGCAAATTAATTTCTAACTGATTTGGTTTAATCTCATTGATAATTAAATTTCTCTAACCATGTTAATGACGTTTCTGTCCTTACTGTTTTTCATGGCCAGAATTTCCTTTATTTAATTGTGCACTGTACCGTGGACATATCACGTAATGTAATTTCGTTCAACTTTTATTTCACATAATACCGATAATAATGTTCCATATCTTGTCTAAAATCAATAAATTGTTCACCACAAAGATAAGTTTTCTCTATTCCACTGTTAAATTATTGTGCCATTCTTGAGATAATAAACCGCTAATGAAATTGATGCTCTACAGATGTGCCTATATATCCTCTTTTTTTTTGCGGACACCCTGTATAATAGACTACAACAGTTAGGCCTTAACATACAATTTGAGCTTTTAGTTTTGTATAGCATATTTACAATTTTCAAATTTTATGTGACGTTAGATAGCTACAGTTTAAAAACTTTATATTTATAAATTCAAACTGTCGTAACATACTTTTCTTTCTGGTATTGTCTTTTTCCTCTTTTTGTAGGTATTTTAGGAATAAAAATGGATAAAATTAAATATTACATATTCTATTCTTAACAGAGGGAAATTCTTTCTTCGTTGGATGTTTTCTGAGGGGGAGGGGGAGATTTCTCCTCGGGGATTTTTTCATTGGAAATTTTTTCCTCTGGAGGATTTTTTTTCCGCCGTGAGATTTTTTGAACCGGGGAATTTTTTCTTAGACCCTTCAGAAGTATTGTATTCTTTTTCTTCGCTTGAAATTCTGAGCGTAGAAGTAAAATCACAAGAATTTCTTAAATTACATTTTATAATAAAAATATAGAACCAAATTTGAAATGGTTTGCAATTTTAAAATCAGTAACATTAGTTCTAATGAATAGAGTAATAAAAATATTAGAGTGTAGAGGGGGGGGGGGGACCTTTAAAGTCATACATGATATTAATCACCCACGTCATCAGATGACAAGAAAAGTTGAGTACAAACCAACGTCTATAATATATTGACGGAGAGCTAAAGGTTCTATGTGATTAAATAGGTATTTGTCAGCCATTGTCATTTAATTACTTTAGAAACTGGATTTTTAATTCAGTATTTAGGTTTACTATCTTAATATCGCAATTCATAATTAATGTCAATAATAATAATCGTAATGAATAAATTAATATTTAGTTAATTTTCTTGTATCCATCTACAACTTATATAGGCATTGAATTGAGAGAAAATAAACAATTAAAGAATAATATAAATATTAATAAATGGAATAGTGAATAAATAGCAATTTGAATGGAATGAAATCATAATCATTGAATGTATAGTGATTGACACTGACACGGAAGGCTTACTATATAATTAATTTCAATCTCTAAATTACTTAATTATTCATTTAATTTATCCTTACGCATTAATATAAATACGTTTTTCCATTTGTATCGCAAATAGGAGCACGGCCCCGTCTCCATCGTAAAACATCTTTATTTACTCCCATAATTGCAGTTCTGGCATCTCCATGTTAAAAATATTCCTAATTATACATTGCGATATGGGTTAATGGGCTAAATGGTACAATGTAGGTTAATTTGCAGAGAATAAGAACACCCTGACATAGTAGTTTTAATTAGTCTAATGAATTATTATAAGCTTAACTAAGTATCAATATCTAAATTGCTTAAGGTGTTAAATTAAATATATAGTGTTCTCTCCCAAATTAGTATATTTTAATGTTAATATTTTGAGGTTTTCTTATTGATAACTTATGGAATTTTTCACTCATTATTTATTAAGCATCTGGTACTTGTGACTTTACCCTAACTTTTCTTGGTGCATTTACATGTGTAGTTTGGTTGCATTGGTGCATTTACATGTGTAGTTTGGTTGCATTGGTGCATTTACATGTGTAGTTTGGTTGCATTGGTGCATTTACATGTGTAGTTTGGTTGCATTGGTGCATTTACATGTGTAGTTTGGTTGCATTGGTGCATTTACATGTGTAGTTTGGTTGCATTGGTGCATTTACATGTGTAGTTTGGTTGCATTGGTGCATTTACATGTGTAGTTTGGTTGCATTGGTGCATTTGCATGTGTAGTTTGGTTGCATTGGTGCATTTACATGTGTAGTTTGGTTGCATTGGTGCATTTACATGTGTAGTTTGGTTGCATTGGTGCATTTACATGTGTAGTTTGGTTGCATTGGTGCATTTACATGTGTAGTTTGGTTGCATTGGTGCATTTACATGTGTAGTTTGGTTGCATTGGTGCATTTACATGTGTAGTTTGGTTGCATTGGTGCATTTACATGTGTAGTTTGGTTGCATTGGTGCATTTACATGTGTAGTTTGGTTGCATTGGTGCATTTACATGTGTAGTTTGGTTGCATTGGTGCATTTACATGTGTAGTTTGGTTGCATTGGTGCATTTACATGTGTAGTTTGGTTGCATTGGTGCATTTGCATGTGTAGTTTGGTTGCATTGGTGCATTTACATGTGTAGTTTGGTTGCATTGGTGCATTTACATGTGTAGTTTGGTTGCATTGGTGCATTTACATGTGTAGTTTGGTTGCATTGGTGCATTTACATGTGTAGTTTGGTTGCATTGGTGCATTTACATGTGTAGTTTGGTTGCATTGGTGCATTTACATGTGTAGTTTGGTTGCATTGGTGCATTTACATGTGTAGTTTGGTTGCATTGGTGCATTTGCATGTGTAGTTTGGTTGCATTGGTGCATTTACATGTGTAGTTTGGTTGCATTGGTGCATTTACATGTGTAGTTTGGTTGCATTGGTGCATTTACATGTGTAGTTTGGTTGCATTGGTGCATTTACATGTGTAGTTTGGTTGCATTGGTGCATTTACATGTGTAGTTTGGTTGCATTGGTGCATTTACATGTGTAGTTTGGTTGCATTGGTGCATTTACATGTGTAGTTTGGTTGCATTGGTGCATTTACATGTGTAGTTTGGTTGCATTGGTGCATTTACATGTGTAGTTTGGTTGCATTGGTGCATTTACATGTGTAGTTTGGTTGCATTGGTGCATTTACATGTGTAGTTTGGTTGCATTGGTGCATTTACATGTGTAGTTTGGTTGCATTGGTGCATTTACATGTGTAGTTTGGTTGCATTGGTGCATTTGCATGTGTAGTTTGGTTGCATTGGTGCATTTACATGTGTAGTTTGGTTGCATTGGTGCATTTACATGTGTAGTTTGGTTGCATTGGTGCATTTACATGTGTAGTTTGGTTGCATTGGTGCATTTACATGTGTAGTTTGGTTGCATTGGTGCATTTACATGTGTAGTTTGGTTGCATTGGTGCATTTACATGTGTAGTTTGGTTGCATTGGTGCATTTACATGTGTAGTTTGGTTGCATTGGTGCATTTGCATGTGTAGTTTGGTTGCATTGGTGCATTTACATGTGTAGTTTGGTTGCATTGGTGCATTTACATGTGTAGTTTGGTTGCATTGGTGCATTTACATGTGTAGTTTGGTTGCATTGGTGCATTTAGGCAGTTTTTACCGACAGTGTGAATACCACAATTAGGGAGATATTGAAATCCTCAGAGTTTGTGTGTTAGGAAGTTAATAATAGAGACAGTGAATGGACTAAAAACATGTAAGAAGATGGAAACACATAGCAATTTAGCGTCATAATCTAGGAACATTTTATAGAAAAGGAAAGCTTGACATATGTTAATGTTTTTGGTTTGTTAATTTCTTTCTGTTCTACATAGTTGTTTTGTACAGATATTTTATATAAAGTGTTTATAACTTATAAATAATTCAGACCGTCCGAACTTTCAAAAAGGTCAAATTGTTGGTACTAGTACTAGTATGTTGGGAGGCGCCAGTGTAACAGCAAATGAACGATTTTCACCGTTTCAAGAGGTTCTGTCTCAAAAGTAAGGACTCCCTTTGAGAGAGAAGGAAAAAAGTCCTCAACAAGGCACAGGTCTGACCGAAGAGTTCTCTGATAGTCACCATTGGACTCTAAATCAAATTGTTAGAGCAAATAACAAAACCACGGGTCCTAAAATCACTGCAGAGCTCAATGAACACACACAGAACCCAGTTACCCAAAAACTGTTCATCGGGAGCTGCACTCAGAATTCTACAGAAGAGCTGCAATGTGTTTCCATTATTTTTGTTCAACCCCTTATATACTTTGGGGGGAAAGTTGCAGTATTTGGATACTCACAGTATTCGTGACATGGGTGTTAAGATAGGTAATGAATCAATCTGACCCTTATTTTTAATTGACCAATCATGACGTATTCGTTGAAACTCACATTCCGAGAACTATGAGTGTCCGAGTGTACTTCTATTTATGTGTAGAATGGTGAAAAAAGTTAGCCAAATCATCCATATAAACATTTACTTCTTTGTATATTTCAACTTATATTAAATAATGAATATATTGTAGTATAGCTCAGTTATTTAAGATGGTGAAATTACTTTCCCATTCAATATTTTCTTTGCTAGTCTAAGTAAGAATTTCTAAATTGTCACATCAATTCTGCAATATATTTCTAACTCGATACATCTTCGATAATTTATTCACACCGATAACAGAATAATGCCTCAATATATCGTTCATCGATACATTATCTTTAAACATTTCATTCTTACAACGATTTATGAAATTGCTGAATTTAAGTTCACTAATTCACTGTTAATTCTTGCTAAATGAAAAGTAAAAAATATAATTGTCCGTTACTGAGATTCATATATTCGCCAAATTGAAAATGTGAACCAAAGTGACAGGAAAAAACTAATTCTCGGATTCGGATTCATGAATAATATTTCTAGGTCACGCATATCCAAATGAACGAAACTGACGCATTCGCCAGTGCAAGAAATTCGTGTATTTGACAGTGTATGAAATTTGTGTATTTGTAAGTGCTTGTCCCTAGGGGCTCCATCCTGAAGCTGTCTGTGGTGAATGGAAAAGAAGGAGCCCCGAACTGTTGTAACTTGGACTATGTTTAGAGGACTCTACTTGCAACTTTACAAGATATCACTAAGGTTATGCTCTTCAACTACGAGGTCCTAGATTTTGTCTTAGGTAGGCTCTTAGGCTTCATTTACTATCAACTCTTCATTTTCCTCTTCCATTCTTGAGTGCAGCCACCAGTGCCTGTGTTCCTTACGGCCACATTCCTTGATAAGTGTCTGCATTCACGGAGTAGCTTTTCTGCGTCCATGATCATTGTCACTGGCGGTGGTAGGTTTCTTCATTCATCGAGCCACTTTACTTTCTGACTGCTTCCTTCAGTCCCTTGTATTTAATTATCTTCTGACGTCTGTGATATGGTCGAAGTAGACGTCTAAACCCTAATCAAATTGCCAGTGGTGACACTTTACTGTATTCATTAAAATATAATATAATTAAGTTGGATGCACTCGGTGTTTAAAACTAAGAGAAGGAGGGATTAGTTCTCTACATGGTACCTATAATTAACAAGAGTATCTCTTAATAAACATAATGTCAACACAAATGGAATAGTCTTTATCAATTAATTAGCCGTGTAAAAATAACTTGCATAAACATAGGTCTAAATAAAGGTAATTATGTGACAGAAATTTTTTAATCCTTGAAGATAATAATGTACCACCTGTTAACATTTTAAATCTCTTTAATAATTCTGATGAGTTTCTATCAATAGAATATTTTTTATGGATATTTTCTTTGCGGATAATATTGTGTGATTAATTTAGTTAGTACAGAGTAAGGCAATAGGAGATTGCAATCTCTGAATGAAAGGCTTTAGCTGTAATGTGTAGCTTACGATAGAGAGTTTAATTATAATGGATTAGTCTCTAGGGAGGAATAGAAAGGGAAAAATAGCACTATAATATCATACAGTGTTACGTAATAATTTGGGCTGATTGTGTCTGTAGATTACCTAGCTATTATATAGTGCAGGGTTATGGGAAGTTTTAATTAATTTTAATTATCAACTGCATAAAGTTTATATAAATAATACACATTGAAACACTTAGATGGTTTGTTTTGGATATAAAAAACACTTATTTGTTGAAACATAATGAATGTTGCGTTGAATTTATTGATTCTTGGCGTATATATTTTGCATTGAAAAAAATCGTAGCATTTTGCATTAAAACGAAAGTTCGAAACAATTTGATTGTACAGTTAATATATTTGTACAGATTATTACGAATTTAAGTCTATTTTAGATATCATTTAATATTCCATTGGGAATAATTAATTCTGGATTGAATGTTAGTTTCATTGTACAGAATGAATAATTGCATTGAAAGGTCCATGTTTTGCATTGTTTGTTGGTCGAAAGAGGAGTTTGAGTTACGTTTACATGTGTGCCACATTGTCTTAGTGATCAATACAAGATATTTTCTACGCATCTGATTAATACATACAATTTTATAATTAAGCAACTTATACCAATATATTTTATTCAGATAATGAAAAAGCTGCTGAAATTTATCTAACTATTATGTTTTCTATAGGCAAACATAAATAGGATTTCGTATAGCACACATGATATTATTCCTTTGATATGATTTTAAATTTTGGTAGAGTTGGTATACTAATAAAGTTTTTATACATTTCCATTTTAGATTCATAAATAAACTCATTAAGGTTATTTTTTGACATTTCCAAGACGATTCCAACTATCGGCAGCTAGACAGAATGATGAAGAATAAAGTAGCAAATAAATACATCAAGTTGGATAGATATAACTTTTTATGACATCTCATTGACGTCATGATCCTCATGGAATATAGGGTGATGAAATAATGCATTTATTTTAATAGATACCTAACTGTTAGACTAGATTGCATTGTTGAGAGAGGAAGATTGCATTGTAGAGAGAGGAAGATTGCATTGAAGAGAGAGGAAGATTGCATTGTAGAGAGGGGAAGATTGCATTGTAGAGAGGGGAAGATTGCATGGTAGAGAGAGGAAGATTGCATTGTAGAGAGAGGAAGATTGCATTGAAGAGAGAGGAAGATTGCATTGTAGAGAGGGGAAGATTGCATGGTAGAGAGAGGAAGATTGCATTGTAGAGAGAGGAAGATTGCATTGTAGAGAGAGGAAGATTGCATTGTAGAGAGAGGAAGATTACATTGAAGAGAGAGGAAGATTGCATTGTAGAGAGAGGAAGATTGCATGGTAGAGAGAGGAAGATTGCATTGTAGAGAGAAGAAGATTGCATTGTAGAGAGAGGAAGATTGCATTGAAGAGAGAGGAAGATTGCATTGTAGAGAGAGGAAGATTGCATTGAAGAGAGAGGAAGATTGCATTGTAGAGAGAGGAAGATTGCATTGAAGAGAGAGGAAGATTGCATTGTAGAGAGAGGAAGATTGCATTGTAGAGAGAGGAAGATTGCATTGTAGAGAGAGGAAGATTGCATTGTAGAGAGAGGAAGATTGCATTGTAGAGAGAGGAAGATTGCATTGTAGAGAGAGGAAGATTGCATTGTAGAGAGAAGTAGATTGCATTGTAGAGAGAGGAAGATTGCATTGTAGAGAGAGGAAGATTGCATTGTAGAGACAAGTAGATTGCATTGTAGAGAGAGGAAGATTGCATTGTAGAGAGAGGAAGATTGCATTGTAGAGAGAGGAAGATTGCATTGTAGAGAGAGGAAGATTGCATTGTAGAGAGAGGAAGATTGCATTGTAGAGAGAAGTAGATTGCATTTATAGAAGCATATTTATTTATTGTTTCAAATATTCTAAATCTTTGCAAAATAACATTAATTAGTGATCAATATTTACTCATTTAAAGATGTGAAAAATGTGTTTAAATAATATTTCCAAAGAAATACATTCAAATATGAAATACTAATTCAATGGAACATTTATTTGTAATTTTCTTCATGATATAGTTTGTTATATAAGATATATTATTAAATAGTGAATAGAAATGACTTGTTTCTCTATTTATCACCAATGTACTTCTCATAATACATTATAATAGGGCCATAATTTCCCCACAGTCTCCCAATTTCACCTTTAATTGATTATTTTCATACTGAGAAATAAGAAAATTTACACCAAAATATATTCCAGGAATACATTGAAAGAATAGTCAAGCTTATGCAGTTATATCTAATTTCAATGGTTTAATGGACTAATTAGTGACTATAACTTACTGTGAATTCCTGTACGGTTCATATGGCCCGAAGTAAAGTGAAATTTTGAAGGATTTTCTACCTCCTCCTTAGAGACAAAGTACGGTGCACTTCACCTCACCCTAAATGCACTTGCGAATGCACCACTGCACCCGCTACTGATGCATCACAAGGCAGTGTGCACTGTGTACTTCTCTAGAGTATGTACCAACAAAGAATATCAAATTGCAAGCACTTGCACGCACTCCTTAAATTCACTTTGGATTTCGAACGTCCGATCGAATCCCAGAAGTTGTGGTTAGAGTTGATGTACCAAAGAGTACCAGAACCTGAGGACTAACTAACGCAATGGTGTGACACTGGCAAGCCTCTGCTACGCCTGGGGAACACGAGAAAAGCTCTCTGATGTGGTTTTGTGGCCTATATTAGCTGCGGAATATGGCACAGCACCTGGTGCTCACTACAATATGGCGGAGACGACTCTAGGTGGCGCTACGATCAGTGCTGCCATCTTGAAAAACGGATCAATCGATCGTAGTTGCGAGTGCTACGCGCAGCTCTCGACTGGCGCCGCTTTTGAACGCCTGTGACCACACCAGAGTCTGCTATGGGAAATGTTTTTGCTTCTAAATAGGGTAAGTTACGAGTTATCGGTCAGTACTACATCTTCGGACATATAAGAAAAAACAATATAAAATTGTTATTATTACACAGTGCTATCTAATACTTCTGCAAACCCGGGTTTGCAGAAGTATTAGATAGCACTGTGTAATAATAATAATTTTTGTATTGTTTTTTCTTATATGTCCGAAGATGTAGTACTGACCGATAATTCGGAGCTTACCCTAATAATAACTTTTGAAATTGGTTAAATTGAAATAACCTTTAGTTTGAAGACTATAGGAAATTACGCCACTTGAAACTGATATTATTACAAAGAATTATTTAATGTCAATTTCAATTAAAGTCTAAATTAAAGGTTCATCTCATTCATATGAATACAAATAAAAATGTGGTAAGAAATATAAAAATAAATTAACTTTCAAATTCTTTTTATCTTTAATATGAAAGAAATTATTATAATTGGAAAAATATAATTATATTTCAATTTCATCTTGCATCTTTTTAATTGTATACCTAATATTTTACAGATTATTTTCTTACAATTTATTTGGTATTTAACAATATTAAAAAGTTAAATTCCCTTTGTAAATAATTCGGTACCAGCAATTATTGACAGATATTTATTGTACAGTTTAACCGCAATAGTTTTCTATGATACTTGACAAAAAATTTCTATATAATTTTCATCATTGACTGACACATTATATCACATTTGCTGTGCTAAATGATGTTGTAGTGTTTACCATTAACTATATATTAATGTATATTATACACTGATGCAGAGAAATAAAATTGTAAAAAAAATTCTCTCAAACAATAATGTAAGTCTAGGGACAATACTAATAATATTTTATTTACTTTTAAAAACTATGTACTAAAATAAATTACTGCTATCCTCGTATAGATTCTATTGAATTTTAACGTATTGAGTTTGAGTATGAATTCAAATACAATGATAAATTTAAAATAAAAATAGATAATTTAATTTTAGATGAATTAACGAAGAACATTCAATTGAGTCTAAAAATCACTTCATTTGAAATGGTTAAAATGATCATTAGGATAGAAAACAGTATAGGAATTTATTACGAAATATATTTTCCTCAAATAAAGCGTCATCTTTTTTTGATTAGAATAAAACTCTAGAAATAGTTTTTCATTCTCTAAACTTTATTCTAATTCAGCTCAAAAATTATCACTAATTTTATGTGAATTTAATTAATTTTTTTATATTTAAAATGTCCCTAATTTCTCATTGTAATTGCGTTAAAATTCGACTCAACTCCTTGAACCATAATTGTTTATTATATTTCAAATATCTCATCCTCCCAATTTCCACATTTTGGAATTAAAAAAAAACTGTATGGAATAAATTAAAATTGCGTCATCAAAAACCTTAGGTATAGATTGAGAAACACAGTATAAATAATTTATAAATTTATGTTGATGATCATGATTTTATAATTCCAAGTCTATTATAGATTCTGATGATTCCATATTGGTCTTTAATGTAATTATTACATAGTTTTATAAATCAGAGAGAAAGTTAAGGGGGGTCATAGAAGATTATGTGAAGTCACATATTTTAATCTTCTATCGGCCCTACAATAGCTTTCTTTCTGGTAATTTTGTGATACAGTAACTCGTAAATTTACTGTGGGCACTAGGACTTATCATCGCCGGATCATTCCCCGCCGGACTTTTCCCCGTTAGGACTTTTCCCCGCCTGGACTATTCCCCGCCGGACTTTTCCCCGCCGGGACTATTCCCCGCCGGACTTTTCTCCGACAGGACTTTTTCCCGCTGAACTTTCCTCGCATGGACTATTCCCCGACAGGACTTTTTCCCGCTGGACTTTTCCCCGCCAAATAAAATATCAGTATTTTGTGCTATTAAAGTATAATTTTGATAAAACAAACAATTTATCAATAGAAGACACATTTTATTAACAGACTTACACAGCAATACAGTCTGTTTCTTAGTATTTTCCCCTTGTGTGTCCATATTGGTTGTTTTGACTTTAAGACTGTACCTTTGTAAATTCCCATATAATTCATGGATGCTACAGAGTACAAAAATTATGTCAATACGAAGGGATTACCAGAAGTCTCCAGATTCTCTAAGCATCTACAAAGAATTTCGTTATTCCATCTCTATAGTTATACAATATACATATCGTGAATTTATTATTTTCTCAACCGGCTATTATAAAAAGTAGCAATCTATTTACAACTGATTCAAATTTATGTTTTTTTTTTCAAAACATTAATAAATTCAATTGTATTTTATTAATCTAACAATTAATATATTGACTATGCAATTGTTGTCTATAGATTTATATTACACTTAATATTGGCCTCTTTTATAGTTCTAATTTTCTAATATACATATTTAATATTCATACATTAGAAAACTTACAATGGTTTAACCATGAGTATAAAAATACATACGTAAGATAGAGTGTAGAAATCCTTAATAAATCGAGAATTTTCAAGTAGGTACATAGTCAGGTTTGAGGACGATTAAGATATAATGTGGTAGACATTCTCTATAATCTCAAATGAAAACTAATTATCGAAAGATTAACTAATACAAAACGGGTTTAAAGCAAAAATAATCTCTATCATGATACTGTTTTATTGTTGGTAAAAGAATTTAACTATTGATTCAAAAAACAATGGAACATGTAGTGAGCTAGGCAGAATGTGGTCCATATATGAGGACTTCTGCTGTACCTAAATTATTTGAATTTATATTTTCTAAAGTAAATTTGATCGGATCACTGGTAATAGGGAAGCGTTACTGATATTTGTTATATTGGATAATTATTACCTACATAGGTAATAATGTAGAAAAATGAATGAGACCATAATTGCATAATTAATATTCGTGGTAACAACATTCAAGGATCCTTAAAGATTGTATGAATATCCAAATACTTATAGATACTATTAGTATAAAATTAACATTTTTCTCGAGGTAGTAATCATACAGTTCAAAGACAATAATATTGTGTCACACGTGTGAAATAAGCTTTGTCCACAAGCGTTATCAAATATAATTAGGGTTGATTGACCATTAAAACAGAATGACCACGATTTTAAAATGTTTAGACTTTAAATTATTAATTGGCAGGGAGAAGTCCGGCGGGGGAAGATCCGGCGGGGAATAGTCCAGGTGGGGAATAGTCCAGGTGGGGAATAGTCCAGGCGGGGAATAGTCCAGGCGGGAATAAATAATTCGACGGGGAAAAGTCCGACGGGGAATAGGCCGTTTCTCGTGTTCACCATAATTATGTAATTTACCACATTCATAGCAACATGAAAAATGCCATTTTATATTTACCATATTTCAATGTAAAACCATGCATATGTAATATCTAATATATATGGTATCCATTTTCAAAAAGTGTACATATGTTAGTCGCACGAAATTGCCTTCACAAACTTGCGGAAGGTCATGTTTTACCCGGCATTTATTTATTTATCATCTTGTTATTCGCATAACTGAAAAAGTGTTCAACCAAATTGCCTGAAATTTGGTGAAACGATTGGTCAATGTCCATTAACCTTCTGGTAGAATTTTGGGAGCGACTCGTTCAAAGGTCAAGGTCATGGTCTCATTTATAACCCAAAAAGTATTGAATAATATTGCATGAAACTTAGTGGGACGATTGGTCAATATACAGGAACCATTTTGTTAGATTTTGGGAGCGATCGGGTCAAAGATCAAGGTCAAGGCTATTTATAACTCAAAAGTATTCACCTGAATTGTCTGAAATTTAATGGGACGATTGGACAATGTCCATGAACCATCTGGTAGAATTTTGGGAGCGATCCAGTCAAAAGGTCAAGGTCATTTAAATTTTAAAACTCAATAACTCAAAAAGTATTGTACAATATTGAATGAAACTTGGCTGGACGATTCGTCATTATCCAGTCACCAGTTTATTAGATTTTGGGAGAGAATGGGTCAAAGCGGCGGCGAAGGTATGCACTCTACCGAGTGCACGTAATCTAGTTTACCATATTTCCATGTAAAACCATGCATATATAATATATATGGTATCCATTTCCAAAAATTGTAGGACATGGTATACTAATGATTTAAATAAGTAAATACCACATGGTATACACATGGAATTATTTGCGGGGCTATTCCATCCATTTCACTTGAAAAATGTTACTTGGGCAATTGGGCTTATTGAAATTTTTTGATTGAGAAATTTTTGCAGTCGTGTTTACCAAGTTCATCACTCTATTTGCTGATTATACTCGCACAATAAATAATTTATACCTTTACGCGAATACTAAATGGATTTATTATGCCTAATAATACCTAATTGAAATTCAGAACAAATGGTGTACATTCTATTTCTTCAGACTAAAAATTAGCAAGTCGGAAGTAAAATAGCTATTGCAGAGTTTTGATAATAAAAAACTTTAAAAGCATATAAAATTAAAAATATGCTATCAAATTTCATGGGGTTTGCAGGAAAATGATAAGAAACTTACCCTCATTGACCCATTGTGTTCCTGTACACAGGCTTAACCTCAATTATCTATTTATGTGTGTTGCCTTGTTAACGTCACGGTCACAAATCACTCGATTTGTGACAACAGCTCACAAAGCTTTACCACAGTACAGAGAAGATATAGTATCCCAGAGCTATAGGGGGATATTACGCGTGTCCCGGTAGGCTGTGACGTAACATGTCAACAATGGTGCGTACGTTTGTACGTACAGTACGAACACAAAAGATGGCTGCAACACACCCAACTTTTGTTAAATAACGTTTTTGGTGATATTTTTTTAATTCCACATTACCGCATGCTAATATCCAATCTTTATAGTCATACGGACGAAAATTAAAAAATGACTGTTGATGAAATTGCTACTGGTCTTTTTACACCCAAAATAGTAACAAATTTTTAGTCTTGAAGAAGACGATTTATTCAAGATAATTAGATCATTAGTCAGATCGGTCGCGTTGGCCGCCATCTTAATTCTCTATTCCACGTGACCCACAGCAATTCTGTTTACTATGACGTGACCTCTTGCTTACATACATGACGTCACAGCCTACCCAGAATAAATTTGAATAATACATGTAACTGGGGTACTATACTATTCTGTTTACTATGGCTTTACTCTTCAATACCTACCCCTGGGTACAGTAACACATCCCACCAAACATGAATGTATCTATTCGATGTCTAAACGACTCTGTATAACCTCTCTTCCGACATCGAATTCCAGTAACAAATTAGACATGGTGACATCAAGTAGACATCAATCCGATATCCGTTTGCACCGCTAAACCGCATCATATTAAGTATATTTGGCATCGAAGCGATACCGTTAAAACAGCGTTGAATAGAAAGGTAAATTACGACTTCTAACATACATAGGGATTCTGCATCGAACATGCAGACGCCTAATTATATATCTAATAGGCTTCGAAACGATATCCACTTGCATCCAATAAATAAATAAAAATTGAAAACTCTTACTTCATTGATATAACGTACTGTACGTTTAGGTGCATATCAATTTGATTTAAGTTACATAATATTATATATAAATTAAATGGGAAGAAATGAAGTGATGTGTCCGGGTATCGTTCGTGGGTCTATCCGTCCTCGTGCCAGCAGCTCTGCCACTTTGCCACCCCAACAAACATATGAATGTCGATTCGATGCCGTTTGCTGTCGAATTCGTAGCGCTAACGGTGGGTATCGACTTAGCAACCATTTCGACTCATAGTAGATATCGGAATGTCTGTTTCTAAATGATATCTGAATTTACACTTCGAGTAGAAACACGAAAACCGATACATGGTTTTAACAGCAGCATCTTGACGTCGGCATGTCTGTTTCCAAACGATATCTGAATTTATACTTCGACCAGAAGTGCGAAAACAGATACGTAGTTTTAAAAAAATAGTTACAAATTTTGAAATTCATTTTCTTCTCCTCTTCCTGTTTTATGATACGTGAAGAAATGTAGGAATTATTTCTATTCAATTGGATTGTACCTTTCTATAACGTAGTACTCCCTTTAAAATTAATACACTTATAACTTATAAGGGACTACTGCAGTTGTAAAGGTACGACAAGGCATTGGCACGCCAGTGCGATTGTACAATGGATCAACGTAAAGTAAGCGATATTGGAACATCGGTTGTTGAACAGTGTTCCTCCAGTACCGTGAAAATGAAATGGATAACCAATCAAGTGATTCCAGTGCATTTGTTGTTATGAATCTATTCTAAACTGCTTATTGAAAATAAGCCCCGAGGGGTTCCTGAAGCTGTCTTTGGTGAATAGAAGAGAAGTGGGGTGGCGTCCCTTGGGACCCAAACTGTTGTAATTTGGATTATATATAGTCTATTTTATGTTTATCATGTTTTTAACTCTTCATGCAGTTTTAGAGGATAGCGCTAGGGTTATGCTCTACAATTACGTATGAAGTCTAAGATTTTCTGTTATGTAGGCTCGTAGACTTCATTTACTATTACCTCTTCATTTCCCTCTTCCATCCTTGAGTGCAGCCACCGGTGCTTGTGACCATTTTTGTCACATTCCTCGGTAATTGTGACAGCATTCACGGAGTAGCTTTTCAGCATTCATGAGCGTCGTGACTTCGTCCATGGAGCGACTTTCCATTCTCACTGCTTCTTCCAGTCCCTTGTATTTCATTTTCTTTTGACGTTAGCGACATGGCCTTTGGTTCCTAAGCAGACGTTAAACCTCTACTAAACGTAAATAATTA
Source organism: Caprella mutica (assembly GCA_947561585.1). Classification (NCBI taxonomy): domain Eukaryota; kingdom Metazoa; phylum Arthropoda; class Malacostraca; order Amphipoda; family Caprellidae; genus Caprella; species Caprella mutica. The sequence continues at coordinate 142,316 of CANNZV010001999.1, forward strand.
AAAGTTGATGGGCTAGTTAACATGTTTCATTTTAGAGTAAATTCTGTGTTATCAGACGGTTCCACATTTTTCGAATATGTAAGAAATAAATATAATAATTATCATTATTCAATTCTTACTTAAATTGGCATCCATGATACCAGTACGTAAAATACAAAATTAGAAATAAAAATCATTACATAAACAATTTTTCCACATAAAATGCAGAACCCCACATCCGATAACTTGAGCTTTCACCATAGTGCCAAAAGCTGCAAATGAGACGATTGAAATTCAGTGATTCACAATATAGATAATTAAACTTAAAGTGGTTATCGGACTCAATAAATCTATATATAATAATCATTATTTAACTTTTATTTCATTTGGTTTCATACCTTCAGCTATTTTGCTTCTAATTAAATAGTAGTTAAATAATAATTATTATATTTTCCTTTATCACGTGTTCGAAAATATAGACCCTATCAATAACTTGGAACATATACCCTACTGCTAAAGAGCACAAAACTCCTGTTTGTTCAATAAAACACAATAATTATGAAAATTTAATTATCTATTAATTTTAATTAATGCATCACAGAGCTTTCATCTTTATTCTAAGTCGTGGCATCAAAACATTTTCTATAATTTGAACTCATAGAGAACGAAATATTTAAGGAGTTACAATTATATAAAAATTTTACCAACTCATTACTATTTGTAATAAGAATAAGTAGTGATTTTGGTTATAAAAGCAGTGCTTGCCTGTATTGTTCTATTCACTTTAAAATATCTTTAAGTATCTCCGGGTCGTTTAATATCAAAATTTTTTTTTAGTCAAATGCATCCACGGTGGCAATGTGACAGAGGTACTGGCACGAGGACGGATGGGCCAACGAACGATGCCAGGACACATCACTTCATTTCTTCCCATTTAATTTACACTTAACATTATGTAACATTAATCAAATTGATATGCATCTAAATGTACAGAACGTTATATCAATGAAGTAAGAGTTTTCAATTTTAATTTCTTTATTTTATGGATGCAAGTGGATATCGTTTCGAAGCATATTAGATATATAATTAGGCGTCTGTTCGATGCAGAATCCCTATGTATGTTAGATGTCGTAATTTATCTTTCTATTCAACGCTGTTATAACGATATCGCTTCGATGCCAAATATACTTGATATGATGCGGTTTAGCGGTGCAACCGGATATCGGATTGATGTCTACTTGATGTCACCATGTCTAATTTGTTACTGGTATTCGATGTCGGAAGAGAGGTTATACAGAGTCGTTTAGACATCGAATAGATACATTCATGTTTGCTGGGACCGTGGATGCATTTTACGATAATTTTTTTTTTATATTAAGCGACCCGGAGATACTTAAAGAAATTTTCAAGTGAATAGAACAATACAGGCAAGCACCGCTTTTATAACCAAAATCACAACTAATTCTTATTTCAAATAGTAATGAGTTGGACAAATTTTTATATAATTGTAACTCCTTAAAAATTTCGTTCTCTATGAGTTCAAATTAAAGAAAATGTTTTGAGGCCACTACTTAGTATACAGATGAAAGCTCTGTAATGAAAGTTCAAAGTAATGAATGCAGTAATTAAAATTTGACCATAGATTAACTCTCACTCAGTAAATAAAGGTCATAATAGTTGAGTAATTAGTTTGATATTTTGACTTATATAATTGTGTTTCATTGAACGAACAGGAATTTTGTTCTCTGTGAAATATTTTTAGCAGTAGGGTGTATGTTATTATTTAACTACTATTTAATTAGTAACATAATAGCTGAAAGGTCCCCTCCAAGCAAATATTTGTATTGCTTTATTTAACGAGGCTAATGTTCCTTATCATTTTGCTGCAAACCGCATCGAATTTGATAGCGTATTTTTAATTTTATATGCTTTTAAAGATTTTTAAAATCAAAACTCTACAAAACCTATTTTACTTCCGACTTACTAATTTAAGAAATTTTCAGCCTGAAGAAAAAGAATGTACACCATTTGTTTTGATTGTCAACTAGGTATTAGGTTTAATAAATTCATTTAATATTCGTGTAAAGTTATAAAATTGAATGAAATTATAATAGAAACGTTTATACACTTTAGGAAACAATTAATATCTAAAATAATTTAAATAAAGGCCGAAAACGCTTGGTTTGTTTATAAAATTAAAATTTGTAATCAAAACAAAGAGTGTACAATCTTCTTCTTGAGCATCAGATTAGTGATTCGCTCAATTGTTGCTCACAGAGTATTAAAAAACTTTAAAAACAAATTATAAAATATATACTAAACCAAATTGTATGTAGTTTGTAGAATAGTGATCGTAGACCTTAGTTCTATTATATTATGTAATAAACTCATTTTTTTCCCGGAGCCTGGAGAGAATCTTTAAGGTATGATACCAATTGAAATAAAGGTTAAATAATGATTATTTTATATATATATTTATTGAGTCCGATTACCACTCTAAGTTTTATTATCTATAATGTGAATCACTGAATTCTAATCGTCTCATTTTCAGCTTTTGGCACTAGGTGAAAGCTCAAGTTATCGGATATGGGGTTCCGCATTTTACTTAGAAAAATTATTTATGTATTGATTTTTATTTCTAATTTTGTATTTTACGTACTGGTATCATGGATACCAATTTAAGTAAGAATTGAATAATGATAATTATTATAGTTATTTCTTACATATTCGAAAATGTGGAACCGTCTGATAACACAGAATTTACTCTAAAATGGAACATGTTAAATAGCCCATCAACTTTTAATTATTAACGGCCATGTCGCTGACGTCAAAAGGAAATGAAATACAAGGGACTGGAAGAAGCTGTCAGAAAGGAAAGTGGCTCCATGGACAAAGTCACGACGCTCATGGATGCTGAAAAGCTACTCCGTGAATGCTGTCACTTACCGAGGAATTAAGTGACAAAAATGGTCACAAGCACCAGTGGCTGCACTAAAGGATGGAAGAGGGAAATGAAGAGGTGATAATAAATGGAATCTACCCCTCGCGACTTATTTACATTAAGCAGTTTATAATAAATTAATAACAATAAATGCACTGGCCATCGAAAAATCACTTGATTGGTTATCCATTTCATTTTCACGGTACTGGAGGAATACTGTTCAACAACCGATGTTCCAATATCGCTTACTTTACGTTGACGGTTGATTCATTGTACAATCGCACTATTGTGGCAATGCTCGATCGTACATTTACAACTGCCAAGTGCCGTAGTCCCCTTTAAGTGTATTAATTATTACCTTCGCAATCTTGCGGAAGGTTATATTTTCATCGGATTTTATTTATTTATTTATTTATCATCTTGTTATTCGCTTAACTGAAAAAGTGTTCAACCAAATTGCCTGAAATTTGGAGAAACGATTGGTCCGTGTCCAGTGACCTGCTGCTAGAATTTTGGGAGTGACCCGGTCATTTATAACTCATTTATTACTCATTTATAACCCGGTCATTTATAACTCAAAAAGTTTTGCACCATATTGCATGAAACTTGGTGGGACGATTGGCCAATATACAGGAACCATTTTGTTACATTTTGGGAGCGATTGGGTCAAAGATCAAGGTCAAGGCAATTTATAACTCATTGACTCAAAAAGTATTCAACCAAATTGTCTGAAATTTGATGAGACGATTGGACAATGTCCAGGAACCATCTGGTAGAATTTTGGGAGCGATCAGGTAAAAGGTCAATGATCAAGGTCAAGGTAATTTATAACTCAATAACTCAAAAGGTATTGAACCAAATTGCATGAAACTTGGTGGGGCGATTGGTTATTATCCAGTAAGCAGTTTCTTAAATTTTGGGATAGAACGGGTAAAAGCGGAGGCGAAGGTATGCACTCTACCGAGTGCACATAATCTAGTTAGGTATAGTTTAAAGGGAGTACCTACTACGTACGTTATATAGAAAGGTACGATCCAATTGAATAACAATAATTCCTACATTTCTATACGTATTATAAAACTGGAAGATAAGAAAATGAATTTCCAAATTTGAAACGATTTTTGTAAAACTACGTATCTGTTTTCGCACTTCTGGTCGAAGTATAAATTCAGATATCGTTTGGAAACAGACATGCCGACGTCAAGATGATGCTGTTAAAACCATGTATTGGTTTTCGTGTTTCTACTCGAAGTGTAAATTCAGATATCATTTAGAAACAGACATTCCGATATCTATTATGAGTCGAAATGGTTGCTAAGTCGATACCCAACGCTAGCGCTACGAATTCGACAACAAACAGCATCGAATCGACATTCATATGTTCGCTGGAATAGGGTATGGTAATCAGCTCATCGAATCTAGTTTGACGTGACCACCGGGTGACAGGAAATATAGCGACTCTGACCACACTTTGAAATATGTGACAACCTAATTAAACTTAGTCACTTCTAAATTTAATTATTTTCTTATCAATCACTGAATAGGCATTGGTTTAATTATATTTCCATTATTTTATTCCTTAATTGTTATTTATAGGAACAACAATTTAGCAGTTAACTAGTTAGCACTCGTTTAGGCTCCTAGGTAGCATATGCTCAAGACCCTATTTTTTTATATATAAGTAAAAGAAATTAACAATAAAACAACACCTGAATTATACTATATATTCAACTTTGAGGTTCAATCCAATCTTTTACACGAAACCCTTATAAAATGACTTTAAACTTCTTGATTTTAACATGCAAATACTAGGCACAAACAAGAAATGTGTTGTTTTAGTGACGTCATATTTTTGCGTCGTCTACTAGTTACTATACCCGTTATGTTCCTGTACCCTGACTTCAGGAAACAATTTTAATATGAAGAATGTAGCTACGTACATATATTCATTGTTTGTTTATCAAATTCAAATTGGAAATCAAAACAAAGAGTATACTTACCATAGTTAATACTATGGTATACCTACTTACAATCTTTTTCTTCAGCGTCAGATTTAGCTAGTGTTTAATTACTACTAGCTAACTAGGTACTTACAATTGTTGCTCACAGAATATTTAAAACTTTAAAAGCATATAAAAAAATATATACTGAACTGAATTTTGTGCAGTTAGTAGATTTATGATCCCAGACTTTAGTGTTATAATATTTTGTAATAAACTCATTTTTCTCTTGAGGCTAGAGAGGACATTTAAGAACATTAGTTGGTTACGTAGGACTTCTTCTTAGTACTTAGGAATAATAATCTGAAAAATAATCTCGATTCCAAGGAAGTTATCTCGATTCACAAGTTAGCCTGCTAGTGCTAGCCTGCTAGGTAGCCTAACTAATAACTTTTTAGTTAGGTAGATACCTTACCGTACATATTGAAGTATTCAAAGAATTATAAGCATAGTTTACTGTAGTTATTTATCTTTGTCAGTCTGCAAAACTAAAAAAGTGATTGCTACCTAATAGGCTAATTTGGTAGTTAGTCATTAGTTACCTTGGTAGGTATTTATTATATTTTCAACATTCAGAATTTTCTAGTATGTGGGTTGACAGTGGTCCACTGTCAACCCACATAGAAAATTCTGAATGTTGAAAATATGATAAGATAAATGTCAGTGGATGCATCACCCGTCCGTGCAGTCCAAGGGCGGCAGGCCCAGTCTGAAGTCTCCAGATTGTATTTGATCGTAAATTTCGAATGAATGGCTGATGTATGATCATGTATCTTTATTATCAGCGAAAATTTAATTCTTCTAAAGCCAGTCTCCAATCTCCATATACTCCAGTCTGTATTTCATGATAAATTCCACCGACTTGTCGGTGGAATTCTTCTCCATTGAAAATAATATTCTGGTAAAGTCGGTGGTTTTTTTAGCTATTTATTCCCAGTCTGCAGAATGTGTCTCTTCTCCCGCAGAGACTTTAATTTGAGAGAGATATACTCTCTGACTCTCGGCAGCAGATTCAGAATCTCCCGCAGCTAAATTAATGGTAACATAGGAATTAATTTCAAAATCTCCCGCAGCTAAATTAATGGTAACATAGGAATTAATTCAAAATCTCCCGCAGAGATCTCAAATTTCTAAAATTTCATTCAAAAACTCCAGCAGAGAGTCTTCGAAAAATGTTCCATATTCTGCAGACTGGATTTATTCCTATGTTACCATTAATTTTCGGTGGAAAAATCCAGTCTGAAAAGTAGGTATCCTCAGACCCCAGTCTGTATTTCATGGGCGGAATTTTTTCACTCTTGAGAATAATATTCTAGCAAAGTCAGTGGAATTTTTGCTATTTATTCCTATGTTACCATCAATTTTTGGTGGCTTTTCAGGGAAAATGTTGGTGGATTAGTCAATTTATTGGCAATATCTTGGTGGATTTTTTCAGCTTTTTGAAGAAGTCAGTGGGTTTCTATGCACCAAATACAGACTGGCTCAGACCCAGGATTTTTTACAGAAATTGGGATTTGGGCGCAGCAAATAACATAGGAACATAGGAATTAAATAGGACTTGGGCGCAGGATTAATCCACAAATCCTGCTCTACTTTTCAGACTGGGGAAAAATGAGTGAAGTGATGGTGGATCAGCCAAATTAGGGTCAAGCAGGTAAATTGCAGCACACTGACTAACTGCGGCCTCTTACAGCAGAAACATCATAAATTCAAAGCACGTTAAAAACTTAAGTTAATAAATTATTGCATGCACTGCGCTCATTTTGGTAGCTAGGTATGCAAAATTTTAATGTAATTTCGGTTTAGAATGTTTTAGTGACTATCTTGAGAGGACCGCAATTGAAAATTAAAGGGCCGCAATTTACCTGCGTGACCCCCAGATTGCATTAGTTGTTGTCTAAGAGCCGCCATTTCACCAACAGGTTATTTGAAGAGCCGTGGGGATATCATATCTAAGCCGTGGGATAAAAATCGCCCAGTCTGTATTTGGTGCACAAAATTCCACTGACTTATTGAAAAAGCTCAAAAAATCCACCATAAATTTCCAGTAATTTGGCTGATCCACCATCATTTTACCCGTTTTTCCACCGAAAATTAATGGTAACATAGGAATAATTAGCTAAAAATCCACAGACTTCGCCAGAATATTATTTTCAAGAGGGAAAAATTCCACCGATATGTCGGTGGAATTTACCACGAAATACAGACTGGAAAATCGCGAGCCGTGGAATAAAAATCGCGAGCCGTGGGATAAAAAATATGAGCCGTGGGATAAAAAATTTGAGCCGTGGGATAAAAAATATGAGCTGTGGGATAAAAAATATGAGCCGTGGGATAAAAAATATGAGCCGTGGGATAAAAAATATGAGCCGTGGGATAAAAAATATGAGCCGTGGGATAAAAAATATGAGCCGTGGGATAAAAAATGCGAGCCGTGGGATAAAAAATGCGAGCCGTGGGATAAAAAATGCGAGCCGTGGGATAAAAAATGCGAGCCGTGGGATAAAAAATGCGAGCCGTGGGATAAAAAATGCGAGCCGTGGGATAAAAAATGCGAGCCGTGGGATAAAAAATGCGAGCCGTGGGATAAAAAATGCGAGCCGTGGGATAAAAAATGCGAGCCGTGGGATAAAAAATGCGAGCCGTGGGATAAAAAATGCGAGCCGTGGGATAAAAAATGCTAGCCGTGGGATAAAAAATGCTAGCCGTGGGATAAAAAATGCTAGCCGTGGGATGAAAAATGCTAGCCGTGGGATGAAAAATGCTAGCCGTGGGATAAAAAATGCTAGCCGTGGGATAAAAAATGCGAGCCGTGGGATAAAAAATGCGAGCCGTGGGATAAAAAATGTGAGCCGTGGGATAAAAAATGTGAGCCGTGGGATAAAAAATGTGAGCCGTGGGATAAAAAATGCGAGCCGTGGGATAAAAAATGCAAGTCGTGGGATAAAAAATGTGAGCTGTGCGATAAAAACTACAAGCAATGGGATATTAAGCGAGCTGTGGTGGAAG